>PVHY01031329.1:0-12670 GCA_004024945.1 Uropsilus gracilis | reverse complement strand
TCCAAAAGAGTGATAAGGGATTAATAACACTGATCTACAAGGAACTCACACAACTAAACAAAAACAAAACAAGATGCCCAATCAAAAAGTGGGGAGAAGAACTAAAAAGACATTTCTCCAAAGAGGAAATACAAATGGCCAACAGACACATGAAAAATTGCTCAATATCACTAGCAATCAGAGAAATGCAAATCAAAACTACAATGAGATACCACTTTACACCAGTAAGAATGGACCACATCAAAAAAACAGGCAACAACAAGTGCTGACGTGGATGTGGAGAGAAAGGAACACTCTTACACTGCTGGTGGGAATGTAAACTCGTCCAGCCACTATGGAAAGCAGTATGGAGAACCCTCAAACTAATGAAAATGGAATTACCATTTGACCCAGCAGTCGCACTTCTGGGTATCTACCCAAAGGAGACCTCAATGTGGGTACAAAAGGACACCTGTGCTTGGATGTTTACTGCAGCACTATTTATAATTGCAAGGACATGGAAACAACCCAAATGCCCCAGAACAGATGACTGGATGAAAAAGATGTGGTACATATACACAATGGAGTATTACTCATCAATTAAAAATGACAAATTTGATGAATTTATGGAAACCTGGATGTACCTAGAAGAAATCATTCTAGCAGAAACGAGTCAGATAGGGACAAAAACCAAATGGTTTCACTAATATATGGTCAACCAAATGAAACTGCACAAGGGGAGAATGGGGACCAGCTGGAGCGGGTGGGAAGGGGAGACGGTGGGTGACCCCCAGGGACTGAAATGATGTGAAATATATATAAATAAAAAAATATTCAAAAAAATTTTTAAAAAACCCCCAAAAAAGACATTGTCTATATACATAAGTTAGTGACTTCTAATTTGTAGAGTTATTAGGCGAATTCCAGAAAACTACAGAGGGAAACTGGTGGAGGTGAACACATTTTTTTTAAGTTAAGTATTTAAGCTTCTAATCATTTTGTGAAATTTTGGGAAAACTCTACTTTGAAGTATTTAACATTGTCACTTTGGTGAGATCATCCCTAAATCAGAAACTTTTTTGCCATTCATCATGTTTCTCAGATCTCTAATGTTGTCCTTAATTTACTCTGCCTCATTTGTTCTTTTTTAGATTTTTTAAAAATTGATTGCACATATATATATATATATATATATATATATATATATATATTTACATTGTTGTTTACCCCAAGGTTCTCCCACCACCTTGTCACCCATGAACTATCATCTTATCTCTTGTGCTCATCCCTCCCCTGATTTTACCCTCCTCCCTCTATGGCTATATGCTTTAGTTCTGCTAACAGTTCATTTTAAGTTTTATTTGTCCTTTTGTTTGTTTTCCTATATCCCTGCATATAGGTGAAATCATCTGGTATTTCTCTTTATCTTTCTGACTTATTTCTTCTAGGTTCATCCTTGTTCTTTTTTTTTTTTAAGATATCACTATAATGGAAACATAGCCATTAAAAAATCAAATATTCAAAGACCATTATCATCACTTGGAAAATGTTTTCAACACAGCATTGGAGGAGGGGAGAGAAAAGCAGGTAAAAAATATCATTTAAATCAATTTTCAAAGAAAAGAAAATATAAAACATTGGAAAGAAATACATAAATATAGCAATATTGAATTGTTGCTTAGTGGTTGGATTATTGGAGATTATTTTTTTAATAATTTTCTTTATTTTCCAGATTTTCTATAGTGACTAAATATGATTATTTTTATTTGGAAAAGAGAGATAGTTTTTAAATTCTGTGTTCTTATTTTGTTTTTCCTTTTTACACCTTTGCTTGTTCCTGATCTCCCAGCTCAGAATTCTAATTTTGTTTAATAGTGTCAGCTAGTTTTTTGTTCTTTAAAAGACCTTTCTTTTAAAAGTAAAAGTAATACATGTTGACCTGGACTTTTGCATTTCTCCCAGCCTTATTGATGCATAATTGATAAAATTATATTTTATATAACATGTATGTTAAAGTATCCAATGTGATGATTTGATAGACATATACATTGTGAAAAATTCCCACATTGAGTTAACGCCATCAGTGAATAATTACTTTCTCTTGGTGGAAATGCTTAAGACTTATTCTCTTAACAAACTTCTGGTATATAAGAGTATTATTCACTATTGTCACTGTCTATGTTGAACCATCCCTTCCTTGTCTCCAATTGTAGTACAACCAACCTGTTGGTGATAACCAGTTGTAGTGCAAACATAGCAAATCTGAGTAAGTTCCTTATTGGTTCTAGCAGACAGAAAATGAAAGTCCTGGAGTCTTCAGTGGGTTGTTCGAGCTTTGATGCTCTCTCAGGGAACCAGGTACACTGACATCCTAGGCAGGGAGGCTGGCAGGCAAGGAGGCAGAGCAGGGCCAGGGGGCTGAGAGGCAGGCAGGTACCCCAGGCCCCTAAGAATCTCAAGCTTTCTCTAGGCTCACTGTCTCTCTCTCTCTCTCTTGCTTTTCTCATGCATGTTCCATTCCCCAGGTGAAGCTGCCTCTTTAACCTCACCTCTTAGACCCAGGTGTGCACACTTACACATGCATGCACCCACTAGGCCAGGCATGTACAAACATGGGGAGGGTACAATGTCACCATGGTGGTCATCAAGTTCAATGTCAGAAAAAGCCTGACCAACTCATTTACTCTATAGCCACCATGCTGTAATTAAATTGTCAGAACTTATTCTCCTTATAATTGAAAGTTAGTGCCATTTTACTAACCTCTCCTCCACCCACCAGTCCCTAGCAACACTTACTTTCTATTCCTACAAGTTTGACTTATTATAAAGTCTTCCAGGTTTACCATGATGTCTCAAAAGCTAACTTATCTTTTTTATGACTGAATTTTATGACATATATTTAAACATGCACATTTTCTTTATGCAATCACCTGTCAACAGACCCTTAAGTTGTTTCCAAGTCTTGGCTATTGTGAATAATGCTGCAATTAACATGGGGTCAGGGTGCAGGTGTCTTTTTGAATTGTGTTTAGTGATTTCATTTCCTTTGGATATATACTCAGAAGTGGGATTGCTGATTCATATGATAGTTATATTTTCCCTTTTGTTTGACTTTCTCTTTGTGTCACAACTTCATTAAAGAAGAGATCATGAGAGAGTGAAGAAAAAAAGAGATCATGCCTTATTTATAAACAATATCATGGCAATCAACAGCCTGGACCTTGAGATCAGACATACCTGAATGTGAATCTTTGTTCTGCACCCCTTTGTTAAAATGATGAGATTTTGTTGTCATTTTTTAAATTGTGTTTAGTTTCATTACTCTCATCTTAAAATTGGATAATAATAAATATTTCTTTTTTCCCTATTTTTATTTTATTTTTTAATAGATAATTTTTTTTCATATCATTGTAATCCCTGGGGATCACCCACCACCTCCCCTCCCTGACCGCTCCAGCTGGCCCCCCCTTCCCAGTTGTGTACTTTCATTTGGTTGTCCATATATTAGTGAAACCATTTGGTTTCTGTCTTTTTTCTTTCTGACTTGTTTCTGTTAATATGATTTCTTCTAGGTACATCCAGGTTTCAATAAATTCATCAAATTTGTCATTTTTAATTGATGAATAATATTCCATTGTGTATATATACCACATCTTTTTCATTCATTCATCTGTTTTGGAACATTTGGGTTGTCTCCAGGTCCTTGCAGTTATAAATAGTGCTGCAATAAACATTCAAGCAGAGGTGTCCTTTTGTACCCACATTGAGGTTTCCTTTGGGTAGATTCCCAGAAGTGCGACTGCTGGGTCAAATGGTAATTCCATTTTCATTAGTTTGAGGGTTCTCTATACTGCCTTCCATAGTGGCTGGATCAGTTTACATTCCCACCAGTGGTGTAAGAGTGTTCCTTTCTCTCCACATCCATGCCAGCACTTGTTGCCTGTTCTTTTGATGTGAAATAATGCCTATTTCTATTGGGCAACTACCCGATAGAAATATGAACATTAAATGAGATATGAATGAGTATGTATAAAAGTGTTTATCACTGTACCTCACATATACAAGTGTTCAACCAATGGTAACCATTATTATATATGTGTCTACTTTGTTATTTATATTGGCTTAAAATAGTAGTCAAGCCAGGTATGGTGGTCTATGCTACCAAGTGCTGGGAGGCAAGAGGCCTGGGATTGCTTGAGTTTGTAGATTCGAGACTACCCCGGGCAACATAGCAAGACCTGATCTCAAAAAAGCAGCCGGGCATGGTGGTATGCACCTGTAATCCCAGATACTTGGGAGGCTAAGGCTAGGGATCACTTGAATTTGCAGGATCGGGACAACCCCGAACAACATAGAGAGACCTAGTCTCAAAAAAAAAAGTCACAACTATGAGAAGAATACCAGCTTTATATTTACATTGAAGATGAGGACTAACACAGAGGGAAAAGGACTTTGGGACTTTTGGGACTTTGTATTGCTGATTTTCTCCCACATTTGAAACCCTAACATGTAGCATAGAAGCAGCTGTGCAGATCTTTGTTGAAGAGGTCATGGCTAACACCAGAGAAGAAACTGATAAAAAGAATCTGGTGTTGGCACCATTGGTTTACTACACCTTAAAGTTTGAGGTCCCAGGATCTGTTGTGGGATTTGAAGCCTACTTCTGACCTAAATGAACCTTGTTGGGACTGAGGTAGGAAAAAAAAGAAAGTGTTGTCTGTTAGTCCCAGGGACTCCCTGGGAGTTATGAGCCTCTCTGGGGAATTCAAATTTATTCTCAGTTCCTTCTCCTCTCCTGTTCTCTCCCACAAAGCCTCTGGAGTCTCCTAGTGTGGAAACTTCCAGTGACTAACCTGCCTCTTTATAACATGACGAGTTGTGAAGCCCCTCAAACATCACCTCCTGCATGAAGCACTTCCTGGTTACCAATGTCAGAATGACTCTTGTTATTGTATTTATTGTCCTGTACCAGCCACTAGTTTTACAATGTTTCCCCTGGAAGCTTAATGGTCTCTGAGAGCAAAGTCTGAGTCGGACTTCTGTTTGATCAGTACGGTCAGGTGTACACAAGTTCCAAAGTCATAACTATTCTACTGAATTCTTCGGAAGTTGGAGTGGAGCTATATATATATATATATGTATATATATGTATATATATGTATATATGTATATATGTGTATATATGTATACATATACACATACATACATATACACATATATATACATATATATGTTTGAGTTGATCTTTAATCTTTGGCCTTCCTGTAAACTAAGGTATTTAAATTTCTGATCCCCAAAGCTTTAAGACACCAACTTCTGCTTCTATGGAAGAATACAGGCTGGGTGTTCTTTGTTTGACTCCTAGTTAGAATTTCCCAGCAATGTATTTTAAAAGCAAAAAACAGTAACAATACTAATAATTAAACCAGTAAATAAATTTAATTTGATTTAAAAAGCCAGCAAGAATCTAGAAGAAAATATTTATAAAATGTTAACATTCAACTTTTTCCTCTCTGTAAGTTAAAGTTCATTTTTTACATCACCCAGCTACTACATGGGAGAATGGTGGAAATTCAACATCTGTAAAAGCAAGAAATGATATAAAATAATTCCTCCTCTTTTAGCACATAGTTTACTTAAACTTTTAGTAGTCACATAAAATTATTAAATCAATAACTTAGTCCCATATGTGATTATTTCAAATCATGAAATTTGCACAAAATTATAAAGTTTTTATTCTTAATCATTACCACATTGTTGGCTAAAGTACTTGGCCAAACATAATATTTTCTGGAAATTATTTTGAGTTATTTAATTGCTTTTAGATGAAATAGCATCTAAGGGAAAGCAGTTCAGCAATTTCCTTTTCTCTCTTGGCATGGGATAAAAAAATTACCCTTTCAGCTTCATCAATGTGTCTTTCACGGCTTGAACCTCATTCTGCTTGAAGAATGCTAAAGAGTCTCCTCTTGATTTCACAAATCCAGCTAATTTCCTGAGCCCATCAGCCAGTCCCTCCCCAGTGAGGGCGCAGCACGGCTGCACGTACCAGTCCCGGTCACTGCAAAGTTTCTTTACTTTAAACATTCGGGTGATGTCCTCAGCAGTCAGAGCTCCAGGCACATCTTGTTTGTTAGCTAATAGAACAACAGGCACATGATTAATGTGTTCATTCTTCAAAATGTGCTCAAACTCTCTCTTTGATTGTTCTACTCTCTCCTTGTCTGTACTGTCCACAACATACAGCAGCCCATCGGTGTTCTCACAGTAAAAGTCCCAAGCAGCTCTCATTTTCTCCTGTCCTCCAACATCCCAGACCGTGAGTGAAAGACCCTTTTCCAGCTCGATCATCTCCACGTTGAAACCAATAGTTGGCATGGTCACAATACCTTTAGCAAGCTTTAGTTTATAAAGGAGAGTAGACTTCCCAGCAGAGTCAAGTCCCAGGAGAAGAATTCGGGCTTCCTGGACTTTGGAACTTTTCGAACTCAATAGACCCATTTTCAGGGTTTGTTTTTGTTTTTCTTTTTCATTTAAAGGCTTTTTCTCTTAATCTGAGATAATGTTTCCTCTTTAGATCTCATATGGAATTGTTGGGAGAATAGAAGACAACCAAAGCTTTATGTTATATTGTTAGATCAGGAACTTGTATGCATTTGTGTGGCGGCTTATCAGCTTGATTGTGGGCAGTGTTTTACCTGCAGTCCCAGCCAATCCTGAGGAATCTGTGGTTTGAGTAAGTAGGTAATGTCAAGGTAGCTCAGAGGGGAAATTCCTTGTGAGTGAGTAGGACTGAGGAGTGGCCTGCTTGGGTGATGTTAACAGATGGAAGTCTAGGGGTCATCAGAAGCTCAGAAAGCCACAAGAATATGCTTGGATAGCAGAGTAGAATCTAACCTTTACATCTGGTTTCTAGAACTTCTCTAGTTGTTTGACCATTTATCTTCTCCCAGTTGTAAATGAGTGATCAAACTGCTGAAGTCACAAAGGAGTTTTATCTCACATGTCCCAAAACAATAGCTTTAATAGTTTCCCCTTGTCCAGATTACTCAGTAGGAAATATTAAACCACCCAATGTTATGTGAACCTTACTCTTATTATCACATATTTACTCCTTGAATAATCTTCTAAGCAAAGAATTTATATTATTCTCCAGACGAAGTGTACAGGAGTGAAAAAAGTCAGAATGTTTATAGCACAAAGTCTTTTAAAATTAAACAGCCTGACTGAAAATGGCAAGTTGAATACATGTCCGTTTCTTTTCAAGACTGAACAAGAGAGTATCTGAAAATGAGAGATTTAAATTCTGAAACATGGGAAATTGGAAGATGAGTGTAACTAATGTCGCACAATGCAGTGTAGGCTTGGTGAGCTGATGCACCAGATACAGAAAGGAGTGAAATGAGGGACTAAAGGGGTGAACCAGGGGCTTAACTGAAAGTCTGACTATGAAGCTGAAAACACATACAGACAATTCTGCTATGTGACCACTAAGCATAAAGATATTACTCTTCAGACAAAAACCTGAAGAGTTCTTTTTAAAAGAAAGTTAATGATGTCAGAAAGCACCTCAATGTATGACAATTAGGACTTTCCATACTATAATGCCTAATTCTATCTTTAATTGTCCTATAGTTAACCTGGCAGTTGGCAAACCTTATTCTTGTACACAGAGTTCCAGTTAACTTTGCAGTAACTTCCCAGTGCACAAAGCTTTCTGTGCTTAATACATAATATGTCTTCAATATGAACTAAAGACTAGTATAAAATTGAGAAGGCTTTAAGAAAGCTTAAACAGAGGTAATTCAGTGAACAGAAGAAAATTTTCAGTAAGTCATAATTAATATTTCCATAAAGATTTGAAAATTCCTAAGAAAAGGGATAGATGCTTTTAAAAAGGAAACTCAGAAGCAAAAATATGACTGTTAAAAGTTGAAAACATGATTTCCGAAATTTAAAAAAGATCAATAGTAGTTTTTAGGAAATCTTTCAGAAAGCAGAACATAGAAAATGTGGAAAACAAGAGATACAAAGAAAGAGAGGGTGAAACCAGGGGAGGGATGAGCACAAGGAATCAAGATGATGATTCACAGATAGCATGGTAGTAGAAGAACTTTGGGTTAAAAATCAATAAAAAAATTTTTTAATTAATTTTAATTAATTTTTTAATTAATTTTAATTAATTTTTTTTAAAAAGAGAGATGCAAAGAACCAGCCCAGAGGTTTCAATATCTGACTTATGGGGCTTTATTTCAGAGAGGACAAAACTTACATAAATGAGAAAATTATCAAAGGAACAATATTATACTAGTTTCAAAACTAATGAGTTATCCAAATTGAAAGGCTTCCCTCAATGCTTAATGAGTTGATATTTTTAAAGAGCTGAGTCTTTTACATATTTTATTTTATTAAATCTGAAGTTTTTATTTTAAAAAATTAAATGACTTCTGTAACAGAGTATACTTGTAAAGAGTTATGTGAACTTTAAATAAAAATAAATACTTACCAAGCCATTTCAAAACCACAGATAACATTGTCACTCATTTATTCATCCATTCAACTATTGCATATTAATATACTAGTAATATAAAGTCATGGAAAAATATAAAGTAGCTATTAATTTCCTATCTCAATGTACTACATTCTAGGTAGGTCACAAAGATAAATTAGATTAGCCCTCAGGTAACTTTCACAGAGGAGGAGGTAAAAGATAAACAAATTAAAATAATCCAAAGTTGAAAAAAAATAAATGCTATAAGAAAACAAAAATAAGTATTCTGAGTATTAAAAAAATTGTTTCAAGGGGGAGACATAAAGGAAATCATCTAGAGAGATTCAATATTAAACTGAACCTTGAGATGCAGTGGGGGAAGAATATTTATTAAAGAAATTATCTGTATGAGCAAAAACTCAGAACTGAAAAAACTTAAGCTATTTATATATAGGGAAACAGCAGGAATGCACAAATATGTGCATGTAGTCTTTTTCTATAAACATGTTTAAGTCTCATAAGAAAATCAGACAACTCTGGGTTTTAGGACATGCTACCAGACAACAGACCTAGACTCTTCAAAAAAAATGCCTTTATCATGAAAGACAGAAGTTGAATAGGTGAGAGGATATGCTAAATTAAAAGCTATGATTCCTAGACACATTGTGTGGTCTTTGATTAAAGCTGTTGTAAAAATAAAAAATGATTAAAGAAATTATTCTAATAATTGGGAACATTTGATTATGAACTGTACATTAAATGGTGCTATTTTAAATTTGAGTGGGATGGTAGAAATGTGGTAAGGAAGTAAGATGTCCATATTCTAAAGAGTTACATGCTAAAATACTTGGTGATGATATTAGCATATTAATTCAAGTTGTTTGGCAAGCATGTACAGTTACAGAAAGAGATGAAGAGCAAAAATATAGCAAAAGTCAACAATAGGTGGATTTAGGTGAGAAGCATTGGATGTTCATGTATTTTATTTTTAACTCTACTACAGGTTTGGAATTTTTTAAAATAACTTGTTGGAAAAAAGAACATAAATGAAATAAGCTAATCATATTAGACTATAGTCTGCATTAATATGAAAATATATTAGCTTATACATGTGGTAATCCTGTATTTCCAAAGTGCAATTTAGGGATTCTGAGCATTCTCATTTGAACTCTTCTTCACTCCAATATTTTCAGCAAATTAAATTTTATTGACATTTATTTCGTATTAAATTTCATGCTATGTTCTTTGTGAGATTGATGATCGGTACTAGGGTAACACATTATTTTTGACTTTCATGAGGGTGATCAGACCTATATGACTTCACTCTTTCCCATTTTGATATCATGTGTACATAGGACAAGAAACCTGGAGTCAGAATGCCAACGGAAAATAAACTGCACTTTTAAAATCAGGATTCTGCCCCCAGGCTCTTCAACTACCAGGCAGCAGCAAGACTCACCAAGCAATTTAAACAAGATTTATTAACAAGGGTAACAAAAAGTCATTAATGCCACACTTGACCAGTTATCTGACCCCATTCACTGTTTAGCCCCAGAGTTCCAAAAACGCATGTCCAAGCTGGTGCCTTTTCTCCCCTCCAAACCTGAGGTAGGCATCCGACAATGTCCAGTCTTTCAAATTCAAAGTTTTCAAAGTCTCCCTTTTGCTGCTTCTCGCTCCAACTTTTCAAGCTGCTCAGTTTCTCAAGATTCTTCAAATTTTTCCAAAAAGTATTAATGCAGAACCAGCCTGGCTTTCTCCAGGTACCAACTTTTCAAACAAGACGAGCTTTTTTTTCTTCTTTTCTTCACTGTACCACCTCTCTGGCACCTGGCACCTTTCTTTTCCAGGCCCATCATTCCGCAGCATCATCCCACCCGGCTTCTTCAGCCAGCACCCTACACGTCTGACCATCACTGCTGGTCACTGCCAGGCCACTGTTCTCCGGTGTTCCTACCATATTCCTACTGGGCCCACCTAAGTGGTATCTGGTTACTCCCGGCCTGCCATTCCCTAGTGCCCCACCATGCTGACCCTTTTCTGGCCGCTCTCTTCATGTTTATTGTTTCTTTCCAGTATGTTCTTTTTCATTTTCTGTTTCCTCTTGTGGGGTCTCTCAGACCACACCCACCAGAGCAGTGTGGCATTTTCCTATTTTTCCAACTGCGCCACAAATTGGGGTGCCCCCAGCTGCTCCATTCAGCTGTGCCACCTACTATCAATTCAACGAACTGTACTTTCATTTCAAAATAGCCATGCAAAAGAAGGGCTAAGCCGGGTGTGGTGGTATGTGCCTGTAATCCAGGCACTGGGAGTCAAGAGGCCAGGGATCACTTGAGTTCGCAGGTTCGAGACTACCCTGGGCAACATAGCGAGACCTGGTCTCGAAAAAGCAGCCAGGTGCTGTGGTGGGCGGATGTAATCCCAGTTACGTGGGAGGCTGAGGCTGGCTGAGTCCATGGGATCAGGACAACATAGTGAGACCTAGTCTCAAAAAAAAAAAAAAAAGAAAGAAAGAAGGGTTAAATTCTGAATATTATAGGCAAATGAAAATAAGGCTTTTGTGAAATACAGTAAAATAATTTTTCACAATGTTAATTTTCATGAAAAAGTCTATAAGTGTTTCAACATCCTTTTCTATTGTTCTACAATATTTATGGATTTATTCCCCAACCAAACCTGAAAAAAGGCAAGGTATTTGTTTTCTGTAAACCATTCTAACATTATGCAAATGAAGGTAGGATTGTATGAGAATTCCTGACTCTGTGGTGTTACAGGAAATTTTGTTTTAAAATACAGGGATGAAAAAAACATTTTCTTTAATTTCATGCCATGGAAGTGGGAGGCAAAAAGTTCTAAATTAGAAACTCAACCATGTGCTGACCAAGATATAGAAACTTATCACTTGGAACAAAGTGGTAACTTGTTCCACTATCTTTATTTTTCACAGATAAAGAAGGAAAAATAAGGTTGTGTGACTTGTTTAACTTATGCAGTCTTGGAACATTCCCTGTTTTCCTACAGTAACTTTTTATTGGCATTTTCAAAAATAAATGTTTGGAAAATTGAAGTATTACATACATATAGAAAAATGCAAAAATCATAAATGTACTGCTCAGTGAATTACCACAAATTGAAAATATGCATGTAAACCACCACCACAATGAGGCTTCATTTTTAATTTTCCTTTTTTGTTGCAAGAGAAAAGTTCAGCCCTCATGTTTCTACACCCAGTTGTCAGAAATACATTTTTTCCAAGCATAAAATATCAACAGTAGGCACTTATGATCCTAGCTTATATTTTACAATGTGAAAAATGCTATATTACAGCCTATGGAACTTTCCAAGGGTTATTTTCTCCAGGACAGAGCCTATACCTTCATCCACATCAACAAATGTTGAAGAGATTTTTTTCCACATGGGTAAATCATTGGATCTGAGTTCAAATCTACCCTCTCACATTTACAAATATTTTATGTTTTTTTTTAAAGGGAATATTGTGATGATTCTATTACCAAAAGCACGTGAAAATATCACAGAAGTTTGTACATGATTGATTCAAATTTTCTTCCCTTCTTGCAAGATTTGTATACTAGCTAGCATTGAAATTACCTGCAAGTTCTAATTTTTTCTAGATGAGGATTAACATTAGTGTCCCCTTGACAGAATAAACCATTTGTGCTGGGCTTCTTCCCCAGTTATCCATTATTTTCATACCCCATAAGATTAAAACTTTAAATAAAGGAGCCAACTTGAGGGTCCTCCGACCCTCCGACCCTCAAGTTAATGAAAATGGAACTACCATTTGACCCAGCAATTGCTCTCTTGGGAATCTACCCAAAAGAGACCTCAATGTGGGTACAAAGGGACATCTATGCTCAGATGTTTACTGCAGCATAATTTATAATTGCAAGGTCATGAAAGCAACCTAAATGCCCCAAAATGGATGAAAAAATGTGGTATGTGGTACATATACACGATGGAATATTACTCATCAATTAAAAATGACAAATTCGATGAATTTATAGCAACATGGATGTACTTAGAAGAAATCATATTAGCAGAAACAAGTCATAAAGAAAAAGACAGAATCCAAATGGTTTCACTAATATATGGGATATAGTGAAAAAATAAACAAAAGACTTGAGGAAAAGTCAAAACAAGCTAAGCACCAAACTGAAGTGCACAACTTTGAGCAGG
>PVHY01031328.1:0-12731 GCA_004024945.1 Uropsilus gracilis | reverse complement strand
CTAATTTTTCAAGTTGGTAGATTAGGTTGTTTTTTTGATTATTTTCTTGCTTTTTGATATGGGCCTGTATTGCTATGAACCTTCCTCTTAGATATGCTTTTGCCGCATCCCAGACATTTTGGAATGCAGTGTCTCCTTTGTCATTTGTTTCAAAGTAAGTTTTAATTTCTTCTTTGATTTCTTCAGTTACCCATTCTTCTTTTAGAAGCATGTTGTTCAGTCGCCAAGTGTTACGTGCTCTCCTTGTTTCCTTTTCATTGTTGATTTCTAGTTTGATGCCCTTATGGTCTGAAAAAAAAGTTGGTATTATTTTAATCTTTGTGTATTTATTCATGGTTGCCTTGTGGCCTAATATGTGGTCAATTTTAGAAAATGATCCATGTGCATTTGAGAAGAAGGTGTATTCTGTTCCTTGTGGGTGTAGCATCATGTAGATATATTAGGTCCATTTTGGCTAGGTCTTCTTTAAGGCTTTTGTGTCCTTGTGTAGTTTTTGGTTTTTTGATCTGTCCTTTGTTGAGAGTGGGGTGTTGAAGTCTCCTACTACATATGTGTTTTCATCTATATTTGTTTTCAGCTCTCTTAGTGCTGTCTTATAAGTCTTGGTGCTCCCTGTTTGGTGAGTATATGTTGATAATTGTTACATCTTTTTGGTTTGTTGTCCCTTGAACCTTTAGGTAGTGGCCATCTTTGTCCTTTGTTAATTTTTTTATTTTGAAATCTGCTTTGATTGCTATTAGGATGGCTACTCCTTCCTTTTTTGGGGGGCCGTTTGCTTGTAGAATTGTTTTCCATCCTTTTATCTTCAAACTGTGCTTGTCTTTTGGGGTCAGATGCGTTTCTTGGAGGCAGCAGAATTTGGGTTCTGTCTTTTAATCCATTCTGCAACTCTGTGTCTTTTGATTGATGAGTTTAGCCCATTGACCTTTAGAGTAATTATTGATGTTTGAGGGTCTAATAATTGGTTCCTGGTGGTCATTTGGGGTTTGTTTTAGTTTGTTTTTTTCTTTTCTTTTTATTGTTCACTCTTTTTATTCTTCTGCAGGTTTTGATCTTAGGGCTTCTTTCAGGAGTTCTTGGAGAGGTGGTTTGGTGGTATCAAATTTCTATAGGCTTTGTCTGGGAAAGTTCTGGTTTTTCCTTCATAAAGGAAGGACAGCTTTGCTGGATAGAGTATTCTTGGTTGGCAGTTTTTGTCTTGGAGTGTTTTAAAGATGTGGTGCCATTCTCTCCTTGCTTGGAGTGTCCCTTCTAAAAAATCTGAAGTCAGTCAGATCGGTTTTGTTTTGTATGTTATCTGCACTCCAAAGTGTGCAGTATATATTTTTATGGAACTTCCCTGTATGTCGATGTTCATAGATGAAATCATTGTTTTACACTTCATAGGGTACAAAAGGATAATAGTCCATATCTCCCAGAGATCTTAAGTCAAGGTTTCTCCCACTTGTTATTAACCCTTTTATCATTCAAATTCCTGCTGATTTAGGCCTTTCAGGCCAACACGCTGTGTTTTCATTGAGAAACCTTTTCAATTAATCACACTCCAAAGGGACAGTATATATTTTTAAGGAACTTTCCTGTACATTGATGTTTACTGATTAAATCACTCTGTGTTTTACACATCATGTGGTAGAAAATGATATAAGTCTATATCACCCACAGATCATAACTCATGATTTCTCCCACTTGCTATTAACACTTCTTTAATTCAAATTCCTCTTATTTAGGCCTTTCTGGACATAAAACAGTGTTTTCAAGGAGGAAACTCCTGTATTCAATCAGACACCTAAGATTGCATTATATATCTTTTGTGATTTCTCTGAACTTTGATCATCATAGATGAAATGTATGTTTCACACCTCATGGAGTAGAAAAGGGTAAAAGTCCATATCACCCACAGAGCTTAAGTCATGATTTCTCCCATTTGTTTTACCCCTTCTATTTCAAATTTCTCTTTATTAGGCGTTATAGGCCATAAAGCAGTGTTCTCAGGAGAAAACTTCTGAATTCAATCAGACTCCAAATGGTGAAGTATATATCTATGAGACTACTCTGTTCTATGATGATCACAGTTGAAATTTCTCTCTGTTTTACACCTGATGGTGTAGATATAAGTCCATATCACCCACAGGGCTTAAGGCATGATTTCTCCAACATGTAATTAACCTTTTTCATTCAAATTCCTGCTGGTTTAGGCCTTTCAGTCCAACAGGCATTGTTTTCAGGGAGAAACCTCCTGAATTCCATGAGACAACAAGGGTGCAGTATATATTTTTTTGTGACTACTCTGTTCTTTGATGATCATAGATGAAATCTGTCTTTGTTTTGCACTTCATGGGATAGAAAAGGATATAATTCTATATCACCCACAGAGCATAAGTCATGATTTATGCCACTATTTTTTAAACATTTTTTTTCAAATTCCTTCTTTTTAGACCTTTCAGTCCAACAGGCAGTGTTTTCAGTGTGAAACCTCCTGAATTCAATCAGCCTCAAAGGTTGCAGAATATATCTTTCTGTGAATCTCTGTACTTTGATGATCATAGATGATATCACTTTATGTTTTACACTTCATCCAGTAGAAAAGATTATAGGCCTATATCACCCATAGCTCTTAAGTTGTGATTTCTCGCACTTGTTATTAACTCTTTTTCATTCAACCTCCTGCTGATTAAGGCCTTTCAGGCCACTTGGCAGTGTGTTCAGCGAGAAACCTCCTGAATTTAATCAGACACCAAAGTGTACAAAATATATTTTTCTTTGACTTCTCTATACTTTGATGATCATAGATGAAATCTCTCCATGATTATACTTCCTGGAGTAGAAAAGAATGTAAGTCCATATCACCCACATCTCCTAAGTCATGATTTCTCACACTTGTTATTAACACTTTTTCATTCAAATACCTTCATTAAGCCTTTAAGGCCACCGGGTGCTGTTTTAGCGAGAAGCCTCTGGAATTCAATCAGACACCACAGGGTGCAGTATATATCTTTCTGTGACTTCTCTGTACTTTGATGATCATAGATGAAATCTCTCTCTGTTTTACACTTCATGGAGTGGAAAAGGATATAAGTGCATATCACTCATAGCTCTTAAGTCATGATTTCTCACACTTGTTATTAAGACTTTTTCATTCAAATTCCTGTGGATTTATGCCATTCAGGCCACCTGGCATTATTTTCAGCGAGAAACCTCCTGAATCAGAAAACAAAGGGTGCAGTATATATCTTTCTGAGACTTCTCTGTACTTTGATGATCATATATGAAATCTATGTTTTACGCTTCATGGAGTAAAAAAGGATATAAACCCATATCACCCAGTGTTATTAAGTCATGTTTCTCGCACTTGTTATTATCTCTTTTTCATTTAAATTCCTGCTGATTTAGGGCTTTCAGTCCACCTTTCGCTGTTTTCAGCTAGTAATCACCTGAAATCAATCAGACACCAAAGGGTACATTATATTTCTTTCTGTGACTTCTCTATACTTTGATAATTATGGATGAAATCTCTCCATATTTTACACTTCATGGATTATAAAAGGATATAAGTCCATATCACCCACAGCTCTTAAGAATTGTTTCTCACACTCCTCAATTCAGTCTGATACCAAATATTGCAGTGTATATCTTTCTGTGACTTCTCTGTAATTTGATGATCATAGTTGAAAAATCTCTCTGTTTTACACTTCATCCAGTAGAAAAGGATATAAGTCCATATCACCCACAACTCTTAAGTCATGATTTCTCACATTTGTTATTATCCTTTGTTTCATTCAACTTCCTGTGATTTAGGCCTTTCAGGCCTCTGGCAGTGTTTTCAGCAAGAAACCTCCTGAATTCTATCAGACTGCAAAGGGTGCAGTATAAAACTTTCTGTGACTTCTCTGTATTTTGATGATCATAGATATAATCTCCCGATGTTTTACACTACCTATAGTAAAAAGCATGTAAGTCCATATCACCAACAGCTCTTAAGTCATGTTTCTCCCACTTGATATTAACCATTGTTTCATTCAAATTCCTGCATGGGTTAACCTTGAGGGTTAACATCAAGCATTTTCTGCCAGAAAGCTTCTAATTGAAATAGATTATAAAGGAGCAGTACATATCTTACGTATCTTTTCTCTACTTAGATATATAGGATGAAATTTTCCTATATTGTACACTTCATCTTATAGCAGAGGATATAAGTCCATTTCACCTCCGGTTCTTAAGTCATGATATTTTACACTTGTTATTAACATGTTTTTCATTCAAATTCCTGCTGATTTAAGCCTTTCAGGCAAATTGGCAGAGTTTTCAGCGAGAAACCTCCTGAATTCAATCAGACTCAAAAGGTGCAGTGTATATCTGTGATTTCTCTGTACTTTGATGATCATACATGAACTCTCTCTATGTTTTACAGTACTTCATGGAATAGAAAGGATATAAGTCCAAATCACCCACAGCTCTTAAGTCATTATTTCTCACATTTGTTATTATCCTTTGTTTCATTTCAATCCTGTGATTTAGGCCTTTCATGCCAACGGGAGGTGTTTTTAGCGAGAAACCCCCAAATCCAATCAGACTCCAAAGGGTGCAGCATGTATCTTTCTGTGACTACTCTGTATTTTCATAACCATAGATGAAATCTCTCTATGTTTTACTCTTCATCCAGTAGAAAAGGATAACTCCATATAACCCAGAGCTGTTAAGTCATGATTTCTCGCACTTGTTATTAACCTTTGTTTCATTCAAATTCCTGCATGGGTCGGCCTTGGTGGTGAACTTCCAGTATTTTCAGTAACAAGGCTCCTGAATTGAAACAGACTACAATGGATCTGTTTATATCTTACTTAACATTTCTGTTCTCAGATGTATAGGTATGAAATTTCCCTCTGTTGTACATTTCATCGAATAGCACAGGATATAAGTCCATCTGCCCTCCAGCTCTTAAGTCATGATTTCTCCCATTTGTTAAGCACCCATTTTTCATTCAAATTCCAGTCGATTTAGGTCTTTCAGGCCACCTGGCGGAGTTTTCAGCATTAAACCTCCTGAATTAAATCAGACTCCAATGGGTGCAGTATTTTTCTTCCGTGACTTCTCTGTACTTTGATGATCATAGATGAAATCCTCTATGTTTTACACTTCATGAAGTAGAAATGGATATAGGTCCATACACCCACAGCTCTTAAGTAATGATTCTCACACTTGCTATTAAGCTTTTTTTATTCAAATTCCTAGGATTTAGGCTTTTAAGCCAAGCTAGCGATGTTTTCAGCGAGAAAACTCCTGAATTCAATCAGACTCCAATGGGTGCAGTATATATCTTTCTGTGACTTCTCTGTACTTTTTGATCATAGAGGAAATCTCTCTATGCTTTACACTCATGGAGAAGAAAAAGATATAAGACCATATCACCCACATCTCTTAAGTCATGATTTCTTTCATGTTATTAACCCTTTTTTCATTTAAATTCCAGCTGATTTAGGCCTTTCAGGCCAACTGGCAGTGTTTTCAGTGATAAAGCTCTGAATTCAATCAGACTCCAAAGTGTGCAGTATTTAGATTTCTGTGACTTCTCTTTATTTTTATGATGTAGATGAAATCTCTCTATGTTTTATACTTCAAGGACTCGAAAAGGATTTAAGTCCATACCATTCACAGCTCTTAAGTCATGATTTCTCACACTTGTAATTAACTTTTTCATTCAAATTCCTGCTGATTTAGGTCTTTTGGGCCACCTGGCAGTGTTTTCAGCAAGAAACCTCCTGATCTCCATCAGACACCAAAGGGTGCATTGTATATCTTTCTATGACTTTTCTGTACTTTGATGACCATAGATGAAATCTCTCTATATTTTACACTCATGGAGTAGAAAAGGATATAAGTGCATATGACACACAGCTCTTAAGTAATGATATCTCGCACTTGTTATTAACATTTGTTTCACTCAAATTCCTACGTGGGTCGGCCTTGAGGGTGAACTTCCAGCATTTTCAGTGAACAATGCTCCTAAATTGAAAACATTATAAAGGAGCTGTTTCTATCTTACTTATTGTTTCTCTGCTCAGATGTATAGGGATGAAATTTCCCTAGTTGTACACTTCTTTCAATACCACAGGATATAAGTCCATCTCACTTCCACCTCTTAAGTCATGATTTCTCCCACTTGTTATTCACATTTTTTCATTCAAATTCCAGCCATTTTAGGCCTTTCAGGTCAACTGGCAGTGTTTTCATTGAGAAACTTCCTGAATTCAATCAGACTCCAAAGGGTGCAATATTTAGCTTTCTGTGACTTCTCTGTATTTTTATGATCATAGATGAAATCTCTCTATTTTACAGTTCATCGAGTAGAAAAGGATATAAGCCCTTATCATTCACAGCTTTTAAGTCATGATTTCTCGCAGTTGTTATTAACTCTTTTTCATTCAAATTCCTGCTGATTTAAGCCTTTCAGTCAACCTTTCGCTGTTTTCAGCTAGAAAACTCCTGAATTCAATCAGACTCCAATGGGTGCAGTATTTAGCTGTCGGTGACTTCTCTGTATTTTTATGATCAAGATGTTATCTCTCTGTTTTACACTTTTTGGAGTAAAAAAACCTATAATTCCATATCACCCACAGCTCTTAAGTCATGAACTCTCACACATGTTATGAACATTTTTTCATTCAAATTCCTGCATTTAGGCCTTTCAGGCCACCTGGCAGTTTTTTCAGTGAGAAACTTCCTGTATTCAATCAGACACCAAATGTGACAGAAAGGGGTCCAGTAGATATCTTTCTGTGATTTCTCTATACTTTGATGATCATCGATGAAATCTCTCCATGTTTTACACATCATGGAATAGAAACGTATATAAGTGCATATCACCCTAGCTCTTAAGAATTGTTCTCACACTTGTTATTATCCTTTGTTTTATTCAAATTCCTAGGACTTAGGTCTTTCAGGCCAATTGGTGGTGTTTTCATGAGAAACCTCCTAAATTCAATCAGACTCCAATGGGTGCAGTTTATATTTTTCTGTGAATTCTCTGTACTTTGCCGATCATAGATGAAATCTCTCTATGTTTTACACTTCATCCAGTAGAAAAGTCTATAAGCCTATATCACCCACAGCTCTTAAGTCGTGATTTCTCGCACTTGTTATTCTCTTTTTTCATTCAAACATTGCTGATTTAGGCCTTTCAGGCCAACTGGCGGTGTGTTCAGCGAGAAACCTCCTGAATTTAATCAGACACCAAAGGGTACAGAATATATTTCTCTGTGACTTCTCTCTACTTTGATGATCATAGATGAAATCTGTCTCTGTTTTACACTTCATACAATTGAAAAGGATATAAGTCCATATCACCCATATCTCTTAAGTCATGATTTCTCGCACTTGTTATTAACTCTTTTTCATTCAAATTCCTGCTGATTTAAGCCATTCAGGCCACCTGGCGGAGTTTTCAGTGAGATACCTGCTGAGTTCATTTGACACCAAAGGGTGCAGTATATATCTTTCTGTAACTTAATTGTACTTTAATGATCATAGAGGAAATCTCTCTATGTTTTACACTTCATGGACTAGAAAAGTATAGAAGTCCATATCACCCACATTTCTTAATTTTTGATTTCTCGCACTTGTTATTAAGTCTTTTTCATTCAAAACCTGCTGATTTAGGACTTTCACTCCACGTGACGGTGTTTTCAGCAAGAAACCACCTGAATTCAACCAGACACCAAAGGGTACATTATATTTCTTTCTGTGAATTCTCTGTACTTTGTAAATCCTAGATTAAATCTCTCCATGTTTTACACTTCAAGGAGTAGAAAAGTATATACGTCCATATCACCCACATTTCTTAAGTCATGATTTCTCACACTTGTTATTAACTCTGTTTCATTCACATTCCTGGTGGTTTAGGCCTTTCAGTCTACCTGGCGATGTTTTCAGCAAGAAGCCTGCTGAATTCAATCAGAACCCAAAGCGTGCAGTATATATCCTTCTGTGACTTCTCTGTATGCTGATGGTCATAGATGAAATCTCTCCTTGTTTTATACTTCATCCAGTAGAAAAGATTATAGTTCCATATCACCCACAGCTCTTAAGTCATGATTTCTCTCATGTTGTTAACCCTTTTTTCAATCAAATTCCAGCCGATTTAAGCCTTTCAGGCCAACTGGCGGTGTTTTCAGCGATAAATCTCTGAATTCAATCAGACTCCAAAGGGTGCAATATTTAGCTTTTTGTGACTTCTTTTTATTTTTATGATATAGATGAAACCTCTCTATGTTTTACACTTCATGGAGTAGAAAAGGATATAACTCCATATCACCCAAAGCTTTTAAGTCATGTTTCTCACACTTGTTAATAAATTTTGTTTCATTGAAATACCTAGGATATAGGCCTTTCAGACCAATTGGCGATGTTTTTACGAGAAACCTCCTGAATTCAATCAGACTCCAAAGGCTGCAGTATATATCTCTGTGACTTTTTGTACTTGTGATCATAGATGAAATCTCTCTATGTTTTATACTTCATGGAGTAGAAAAGGATATAAGTCCATATCAACAACAACACTTAAGTAATGTTTCTCGCACTTCTTATTAAACTTGTTTCATTCAAATTCCTAATATTTAGGCCTTTCAGTATAACTGGCGTTTTCAGCAAGAAACCTCAGGAATTCAATCAAACTCCAATGGTTGCATTATATACCTTTCTGTGACTTTTCTGTGCTTTGATGATCATAGATGAAATCTCTCTATGTTTTACACTTCATCCAGTAGAAAAGGATGTGTGTCCATATCACCCACATCTCTTAAATCATGATTACTGACACTTGTTATTAACTCTTTTTCATTCAAATTCCAGCTAATTTAGTCCTTTTAGGCCACCTGGAGGTTTTTTCACGGAGATACCTCCTGAATTCAATCAGACACCAAATGTTGCACTATATATCTTTCTGTGCCTTCTCTGTACTTTAATGATCATAGATGAAATCTCTCTAGGTTTTACTCTTCATCCCGTAGAAAAGGATATAAGTCCATATGACCACAGCTCTTAATCATGATTTCTTGCACTTGTTATTACCCTTAGTTTCACACAAATTCTTGCATGGTTCAGTCTTGAGGGTGAATGTCCAGCATTTTTAGCAACAATGCACCTGAATTAAAGCAGACTACAAAGGAGCTTTTTCCCTCTTACTAACCTTTCTCTACTCAGATGTATAGGGATGAAATTTCCCTGTATTGTATACTTCATCGAGTAGCAGAGGATATAAGTTGATCTCACATCCAGCTTTTATGACATGACTTCTCCACTAGCAATTAACCCTTTTTTCATTCAAATTCCAGCCAAAATAGGCCTTTCAGGCCAACTGGCGGTGTTTTCAGCAAAAAACCTCCTGAATTCAACCAGACTCCAAAGGGTGCAGTATTTAGCTTTCTGTAACTTCTCTTTATTTTGATAATCATAGATGAAATCTCTCTATGTTTTACACTCCATGGAGTAACAAAAGGATATATGTCCATATCAACACAGCTCTTAAGTCATGATTTCTCTTATGTTTTTAACCATTTTTTCATTCAAATTCCAGGCTATTTAGGCATTTTTGGCTAACTGGCGGTGTTTTCAGTGATAAACCTCTGAATGCAATGAGACTCCAAAGGGTGCAGTATTTAGCTTTCTGTGATTTCTCTTTATTTTTATGATATAGATGAAATCTCTCTAAGTTTTATACTTCATGAAGTAGAAATGGATATAAGTCCATATCACCCAAAGCTCTTAAGTCATGTTTCTCACACTTGTTAATAAATTTTGTTTCATTGATATACCTAGGATATAGGCCTTTCAGGCCAACTGGCATTGTTTTCATGAGAAACCTCCTGAATTCATTCAGACTCCAAAGCTGCAGTATATATCTCTCTGTGACTTTTGTACTTGTAAACATAGATGAAATCTCTCTATGTTTTATACTTCATGGAGTAGAAAACGATATGTCCATATCACCCACAATGCTTAAGTAATGTTTCTTGCACATCTTATTAAACATGTTTCTTTCAAATTGCTAATATTTAGGCCTTTCAGGCCTACTGGCCGTGTTTCAGCAAGAAACCTCATGAATTCAATCAGAGTCCAATGGGTGCATTATATACCTTTCTGTGACTTTTCTGTGCTTTGATGATCATAGATGAAATCTCTCTGTTTTACACTCATCCAGTAGAAAAGGACATAAATCCATATCACCCACATCTCTTAAATCATGATTACTCACACTTGTTATTAACTCTTTTTCATTCAAATTCCAGCTGATTTAGGCCTTTTAGGCCACCTGGCGGTTTTTTCAGGGAGATACCTCCTGAATTATTTCAGACACCAAAGTGTACAGTATATATCTTTCAGTGACTTCTCTATACTTTGATGATCATAGATGAAATCTCTCCAAGTTTTATAATTCATGGAGTAGAAAAGGATATAAGTCCATATCACCCACAGCTCTTAAGTCATGATTTCTGGTACTTGTTATTAACCTTTGTTTCACTCAAATTTTACATGGGTTGACCTTGATGGTGAACTTCCTGCATTTTCAGCAACAATGTTCCTGAATTGAAACAGACTACAAAGGAGCTGATTATATCTTAGTTAACATTTCTCTACTCAGATGTATAGGGGTGAAATTTCCCTATGTTGTAACCTTCATTGAATAGCACAGGATATAATTTGATCTCACCTCCAACTCTTAAGTAATGATTTCTCCCACTTGTTATTTACTTTTATTCATTCAAATTCCAGCTGATTTATCACTTTCAGGTCTGTTTTTTTTTGTGCAATAAACCTCCTGAATTCAATCAGATTCCAAAGGGTGCAGTATATATCTTTCTGTGACTTCTCTGTACTTTGATGATCATAGATGAAATCTCTCTGTTTAACACTTCATATAGTTAAAAGAATATATGTCCATATCACCCACCACTCTTAAGTCATGTTTCTCACACTTGTTATCAAATTTTGTTTCATTCAAATTCCTAGGATTTAGGACTTTCAGGCCAACTGGTGGTGTTTTCACGAGAAACCTCATGAATTCAATCACACACCAATGGGTACAGTATATATCTTTCTCTGACTTCTCTGTACTTTGATGATCATAGATGAAATCTCTGTATGTTTTAAAATTCATTCTGTAGAAAATGATGTAAGTCCATATCACCCACGCTCTTAAGTCATGATTTCTCTTACTTGTTATTAACAAATTTCATTAATTTCTGCTGATTTAGGCCTTTAAGGCCACCTGGCAGTGTTTTCAGCTACAAGCCTCGAATTCATCAGACTCCAATGGGTGCAGTATATATATTTCTGTGACTTCCCTGTACTTTGTGATCATAGTTGAAATCTCTCTATGTTTTACACTTCAGGGGTAGAAAAGGATATAAGTCCCCTTCACCCACAGTTCTTAAGTCATGATTTCTCGCACTTGTTATTAACCATTTTTCAATCAAATTCCTACTGATTTTTGCCTTTCTGGCCACCTGGCATTGTTTTCAGTCAGAAATCACCTGAATTCAAAAGAAACCAAAGGAGCAGTATATACCTTTCTGTGACTTCTCTGTAATTTGATGATAATAGATGAACTCTCTCTATGTTTATACTTCATGAAGTAGAAAAGGATATAATTCCATATCACCCAGAGTTCTTAAGTCATGTTTCTCGCACTTGTTATTAAGTATTTTTTATTCAAATTCTTGCTGATTTAGGCCGTTCAGGCCACCTGGCTGTGTTTTCAGCAGGATACCTCATGAATTCAATCAGACACCAAAGGTTGTAGTATATATCTTTCTGTAACTTCTCTATACTTTGATGATCATAGATGAAATCTCTACATGTTTTGCACTTCATGGAGTAGAAAAGGATATAATCCCATATCACCAACAGCTCTTAAGGTATGATTTCTCCCTCTTTTATTAACTCTTTTTCATTCAAATTCCTATTGATATGGCCTTTCAGGCCATCTGGCAGTGTTTCAGCCAGTGACCTCCTGAATTCATTCAGAAATGAAAGGGTGCAGTATATATCTTTCAGTGACTTCTCTGTACTTGATGATCATAGATGAAATATCTCTATGTTTTACACTTCATGCAGTAGAAAAGGATATAAGTTCATATCACCCACAGTTCTGAAATAATTTACTTTCACTTTCTATTTGGCCTTTTTCATTCAACTTCTTTTGATTTTGGCCATTCAGGCCATCTTTCGGTGTTTTCAGAGAGATACCTCCTGAACTCAATCAGACACCAAAGGTGAGGTATATATCTTTCTGTGACTTCTCTGTACTTTGATGATCATAGATGAAATCTCTCTATGTGTTACACTTCGTGGAGTAGATAAGGATATAAGTCCATATCACCCACAGTTCAAGAGTAATGTTTCTTACACTTGTTATTAACAGTTGTTTCATTCAAAGTCTTAGGATTTAGGCCTTTCAAGACAACTGGCAGTGTTTTCAGTGAGTAACCTCCTGTATTCAATCAGACTCCAACAGGAGCAGTCTATATCTTTCTGTGACAGCTCTGTACTTCGATGATCATAGATGAAATCTCTCTCTGTTTTACACTTTAACCAGTAGAATAGGATATATGTCTTTATCACCCACAGAGCTCAGGTCATGATATCTCCTACTTGTTGTTAACCCTTTTTTCATTAATATTCCTGCTGATTTAGGCCTTTCAGGCCAACAGTCAATGTTTTTTTTTTTTTTTTTTTTT
>PVHY01031327.1:0-12732 GCA_004024945.1 Uropsilus gracilis | reverse complement strand
ATTTCTTCTTTCACAATCTCTTTCCTAACCCCTTTGTGCCTTCCCTTCTCTCTGGCTCGATCTTTGTCTCCTGTCCCTCCTTTTGTTGCTCATTCTCCTCACCTGCTCTCTTCTTCCTTCCCTTTCTTTCCCCTCCTCACTCCTTTCCCCTGCCCTTCCTTCTGTTCCACCCTCTCCCCTTTGTTCGGTCCTCCCCTTGGGTGTGGTGTGGTCCTCCCTGCTTCACTCCTGCCTTCTTTCTCTTCTCCCCCCTCCTCACCCCCACCTGGTCGCTGACAGGGTCTCCCATCCCCACCAAGTACACCCTCAGCTGCTCCCCAGCTCCACCCTGCAGAAGCCTAGCCCCCCTTTTCTGCAAGGAGGACCTCTGACCCACAACTCCACCTGCACCTGCCAGGGCCTGTGGGGACGTTGCTTCTAGCCAGATCCTGCTAGTGCTGGTCGATGTCAAGGCCTGAAGTCCACCAGACAGGACCCTCCCCGCTCCCATGCCCTGTTGGTTCCCCTCTCTAGTTCCCATCGTCCTCTCCTCTTCTCCTTACTTCCTGTTGGCCCTCTGACTCCTTGCCTGCCTGAAAGACTGCACTGTGCTGGATGGGACAACCTCCCGTGAGCCTCAGTTTCCCCACTTCCCCTGTGACTGGCCCTGTGACCTCTAGTGATAAAGGTCATGAGTGGGGGAGGGGGACCCTGCAGATGGAATGGTGCTGAGGGTGGTGCTTGGAATGGCCCCGTGGGCAGACAGTGGGTGGGGACTCCCAGAGGGCTAGTGTGAGCCCCACGGGGTGGCCCAGGTCTGGCTTCAGGGGCTCCCACCAAGCTGGGCCCTTCACACCCTTTTGTCATTCACCACAGTACTGGGTTGGGGCCTTCCATTTTCCAGAAGAAGCAAGCAGGCCTCAGAGCGGACGGCATCTGGCCCAAGTCACACAGCCAGTTCTAGGTTAAAGCAGGGCTGCGTCTTACTTTCTGGTGGCCCAGCCTAAGCTCCCCACTGGAGACGCCACCCAGGGCACCAGCCTTTCCTGGAGACCTTCTTCCTCAGCAACATGCCTTCAAAGACGGACCTTTTCTATAAGGCAGATGAGGTGAGCTCCCCAAATCCCCAAGGGGTGCAGATGCCATTCATGAGCCCATGTCCCATGTCCCTTTCAAGGATAAGAGCACCTCCTCAGCAGGGTCCCTGAGGCACCCAGCTAGAGGGTAGGAGTGGAGGTGAGACCTGGGCTGTCCCGGCCCCCCCCAATCCTGTCCTTGTGGGCTGCTGTTCAGTCTCCTCACCCAGGCAGCTACGGTCCCCATCACCCCCATGGATATGGTTTCAGCAGCTGTCCTGGGCTGGACAATCTTCCCCGGGGGCAGGAGGTGGGCTCTACATGTGGCAGCCATCTCTAGCCTAGGTTTGGGGGGGGCCTCAGGGACCCCTTAGCTGGTTGCTGGCCACAGAGGAGGCAGTGTGGTCCAGTGGTGAGGCCTGTGGATGGGGCATGAAGAGGTGCTGGGTCCCCTACCAGGCCCAGGCTGTGGTCAAGCTCAGGCCCTCCCTGAATGTCTGTGTCCTCCCCAGAGGGGCCTGCACATAGGGCCTCCCTCATGGATGTCATGGAGAGGTGACATGAGATACGTGAGGTCATTCAACACCTGCAAACTGTCCCTGGGGTAGGGTTCCACCATCTTCTCAAGGAGACTGAGGGTGAGAGAGGCCAGAGCTGCTGAGACAGGACCCCTCTGTGCTCCCTCAGACAGGGGCTGCGTCCTTGGGTCACTGTAGCCAAGTAGTGTGTGGGGTGCTCCCGCAATCTGTTGTGTGGTGTGTGTTTATGTGGTGTGCGTGAGGGACGGATGTGTGTGTGGGGGGGTATTATGTGAGGGGTGTGTAGTGG
The DNA here is from genome assembly GCA_004024945.1 of Uropsilus gracilis. NCBI lineage: Eukaryota > Metazoa > Chordata > Mammalia > Eulipotyphla > Talpidae > Uropsilus > Uropsilus gracilis. The sequence goes on along the minus strand of PVHY01031327.1, from coordinate 10,849 downwards.
TATATATGTGTGGTATGTGTGAGGTCTGTGTGTGGTGTTATTTATATGTGTGTTGTGTGTCTGGCATGCGTGTCTGGTCTATACATGTGGTATGTGACATTGTGTGTGATATGTGGTACGTGTGGTGTGTGCCATTATATGTGTGTAATGTGTGGTGTGTGGTCTTGTGTCGGTGGGGTGTGTGGCTGAGTCTGATGTGTGATGTGTGGTGTGTGTGATGTGTGGTATCTGAGATGTGTGGTATGATTAGTGTGTTGTGTGGTGTTCTGTGTGCATGTATGGTGTGTGTCTGTGAGGTGAGGATGTGGTGATATGTGAGTTGTATTATGTGTGCTGTTGTGGCATGTAGGGCCATGTGTCTCTGTGTTGTGTGTTTGGTGCATGTATGTTGTGTGTTCAGCTGGGCGGGAGTGACCAGTGTGTTCAGCTGGGTGGGGCGTAGCCAGTGGATCGTCCCCCTATCCTGGGTCCTCTGTGCTGTCCTAGGGTGGCCCAGGACCATGATCACAAACTCAGAGTCTGGAACAACACATATTTACTCCCTCAGTTTGGGGGCACCAGACCCTTCAAACGCTTTCTCTGGAGGGAAGATCGGAGGAGCAGCCACCTGGCTACTCAGATGCTGCGGGGTTTGCAGCCACATCGCCCCCTGCCTGGCCAGCCTCTCTGTCCCTCTGTTTCTGGTAACCGTTCCCTGGCGTGTCCTCCCAGGACACCAGCTGGCCTGGGCCATGATTATGCCGCGTGGCCCCCACTCACACCCTCACCGTAGTCACCCCCAGATCGCCTCCCCCACTTCTTGCCCTTCACGGTGGCACCGCAGGGTCCGGGGACCAGGCTGAGGTCTCTCTCTGGAGGTGAGGGGCGTCCTCGGTCTCCCACATCTGTGTGCATCGGCGGAGGCGGGCCGCCCCAGGGGCTGCCGGGAGAGCGAGGGGAGGCAGCCCATGATGATGGGCCTGGCCCTACACCCCAAATATTGTTGCCTCTCAGCTCTCGGCTGGGCGAGGAGGGCAGGGAGGGGGGCAGGGCTGGCGCGGGCAGAGCAGGGCATCGCTGAGCACCTACTGTGTGCTCGGGCCTGTCGCACATGCGCAGTCCAGCCTCGTACCAGCCCTATTTACTATCTCCCAGCCTTTGGGAGGCTTGCTCCCCCGCAAACGCAGCTCTCACCCGGGCGGCGCCGGGCGGCCTCCGATGACTCACACTCTCTCTCGGTGGAGAGCAGCCTTTTCAAAGGGCTGGCTGGGGAGGAAGCTAAATTTAAAGCCACGTCAAAATTGCTGCCATTTAATTAGAAGTTGGGGGCACAAGGCATTCCACCTCAGTCCGCACCCCAGAATCCTCTTGTGGGGGGAGGGAGGCGCCTGGAGGCACAGACCTTGGGGTGTGCGGGCCCGGTCAAGGGGAGGGACCGGCCAGGGCTCTGTGAGGAGGACATCAGCTGGTCCCTGGCCTTGGCTTCTCTGTCCCAAGGACACCCCCCCCCAGTCCCTCCGTTCCCTTCTCTCCAATGATGAGGCTCCACCCTAAAACCCCTCTCTCCCAAATTTAAGACCTCAGGGAACTAGACTGGGACATGTGTGAACCCCCAAAGTCACCCACAGAGGAGGTGGCCATGCGTGAATTTGAACTGACAAGCTGGCCCGGGGCCCTGGTTCCGGGTCTCCGCTGGCCGCTGGGCACTCCTGGGGAGTGGGTGGGGAGGGGGGCACCTCTGAACCTGTCTCTTCCTCAGTCCAAACGGGTCGAGGTCCTGGAGGCCACCATGCACTCCTCCCTGGTCCACTGGGAGGGGAAGGAGGCGGAGCCTGGGTCATTGAGGGGGAGACACCTCAGGGCAGGGGGGGTGGGCCGGGGCTGTGGAGCAACTGGCACGGGGTGGGGGGGCAGGGGGGCACGAAGGGCAGGGCAGGGCAGTGGTCAGCCACACTCTGCAGGTGTGCCCCGCCAAGGCCCAGCCTCACTCAGCTCCTGTGTGAGCTGTGGATCTTGATTATCAGGCACATAGTAGGTGCTCTGTGTGCAGAATTCAGTGTGGTGCTGAAAAACGGGGCTCAGATGCAGCGAGCTGGTCCCCGAGACTAGATTCCCACAGTGAGCCCCACAGCCAGTGCTCCCTCCTGGGCACAGGTAGTGCCCACCGTGCTCCAGGGCATGGCAGGGGCCTAGTGGACTGCATGGGGGCCTTGTGTTCCAGCAGAGGAGAGCCGTGCAGGCCCAGACCCAGGCCCGGGCCAAAAGGGGGGTGGCAGATGTAACTGAGAGACTGAGTGAGCTGGTGAGGGCATCTCTTCTGTGCCCACACCCTCACCAACCCCTTAAAGGAGGGGGGGGGGGTTTCTCCAGATGCTGGCACACAGGGCTGGGATGAATTTGACATAAGCTGACACTGGGAGGGAAGGGCTCGGGCCAGGGGGTGAGAAGAGACCCCCATCGCTGTTCAGGAAGAAGTGGGGACCTCATTTCAGCAACCGCCAGGAACTGCATCTACCAGGGGCCTGGAAAGTGGCCCTGGGACCCCCTGGGAGATCCCCTGGGAGACCCCACCCACCAGGACAGCAGGCCTGCAGAAGCTGAGGAAGGGGTCACCCCCTAAGTCTGTGTCTATTTGCTGCATAGCAGCAGAGAAGTCAGGCCCCCTGGGCACCCCCACACCCCTCATGCTCATGACTGACATTTCTATTTTTTTTTTTTTGAGACTAGGTCTCACTATGTTGCACGGGGTAGTCCCGAACCCATGGCTGATCCCCAGCCTCAGCCTCCCAGTAGCTGGGATTACAGGTGCACACCACCACACCTGGCTATTTTTTAAAGACTAAGTCTCACTATGTTGCCTGGGGTTGTCTTGAACCTGCGGACTCAAGTGATCCCCAGCCTCAGCCTCCCAGTAGCTGGGATTACAGGTGCATGCAGCCACACCCAGCTATTTTTTTCAGACTAGTTCTCCTTAGTTGCCCAGGGTAGTAGTCTCGAATCTGCAGTCCCAACTGATTCCTAGCCTCAGCCTCCCAATTAGCTGGGATTACAGGTGCGTGCCACCACACCTGACAGTGACTGATGTTTCTATGGCAACAAAACCCTTACAGTTGCCCCTCCCCCAGCGGAGCCAGGGATCTCTGCCCACACACCCTGACCAGACCCCTCTTTCTACTGACCTTCTGTGCCCAGAGACCCTCCATACGCTGGCCCCCACCCCCCACGTCTCACCCCTGCCCCCCAGAGACCCACCCCATGTGGGCTAGGAGTCCTGTACCACCCCCTCTGGCCTCCTGGACGTGTTCCTGTCTTGTCGCCACTGACCACCCTTGGGCAACAGGCAAGCCACGCCCCACATTCCAGAAAGCTCAAAATGGGGAGACAAGACAGAGTCCCCGGCAGGTTGGAGGGAGCAGGTGGGAAAGGCCCTGCCACCCACCAGGTGCTTGGCAGCCCGTTGGCCCTAGAGTGGGGACCATTGCTGGCCAGGGCTACGGGTCCTTGCCAGCACCAAGGGGCTGTGGGAACCAGGAGGAAGGAGGTGCGATGCCCACGAAGTTTTCCAGACTGGAAACTGGGGTGCCCCCCTGGTGCTTGTCCTCCTCATCTGTCTGGGTGAAGCCAGCAGGGGGTCTCCCTATCGTCGTGGTGGTGGCCGAGCGGTAAGGAGCCAGGGGGGCTCTGTGGAGACACCACACAGGCGCAACCAAGGTGGACAGGTCAGTGGTGCGTGGACAGGTCTGTGCCAGGCAGGAGAGACCCCCCTGCGGCAGCTCAACCCCAACCGGGCCAGCCATGCCCAGCCTCCCCCCCACCCGCCCCGGCCTCAGCTTTCAGGGACAAGGCCTCCACGCTTGTCCCCAGCAGGTTTGGAGCCACATCTCACCGGCATCTCAGTGCGACACGGATGACGACAACAAATCTGATGTAAATTGGTAGGTTGGGCCGCACAGCGGAGAGCACCGGGCCTGGCCACACACAGCCCAGCACGCCCAGCGGGCAGCCCGCAGTGTGGACAGCAGGGGAAATCGGGATAATTGGCCGCGTAGCCACAGCACGTGCCCCTCACACCCCTTCACGCCTCAGACTGCAAGTGGGGGGCGGGGCCAGAGGGGCCAGCCGTGCGGGGGTGACCAGGGCAGGGGGCCAGGCCCACATTGCGTATTTTCTCTACACTGGGTGGGGGCCCCTTCTGGAATCTTCTGTCTTGGGGACTTGGGGCAAAGGGTCCCCTAGGTTCTCTGAGATGACAGCTGCCTTTGGTCCCCAGGTGGGCTGCTGGAGATGTGGGGCAGGGGGGTACCTTCCTGCCTCACCCCTCCTTCCCTGCCTAGGGGCTCAGCCCCCATCTATCTAAAGCCACAGGCCCCTCCCCGCTGCCCGAGGCGTGGCCACTGTGCCTCCCTATTCACAATGGCACAGTGGGGCCCGGAGAGGTGAGGTGGCACAAAACTAGCAGAGCCTGGCATGGAACTGCTGTCTCTTTCCCACCAGCTCCAGGCTGAGCTCCCGACCTCGTTGTGAGAACAGAGTGGAGAACTCTGCAACAGGCACGCCCCACCCCCACCCCCAGCCTCAGTTTCCCCTCTCCTCCACCTTCCCACTGGCAGGATCTGTCCACCTTGAACGCATGCAGCTCTGGCCAACTCAGCCCAGCTTGGGTTTCTGCAGGGCCAGCCCCAGCCTAGGCTTGGCCAGCTGGGCTGGCCAGGGTTCCGGGCGCCTGGCTTGGCCTCCGAGTGGTGTGTGTTGTGGGGCTTGGCCTTGCAGAGCAACCTGTGTTTTTGCAAGAGCTCATGTTTCCCAGAAGAAAATCATGGGATCTGGGGAAAGAGGAGCCGGGGCCGTGGGGTTCCGGCCTCGGTCTGCCTTCTGTGTCGGCGGGGCTCCCAGCTGTGGGAAAGCCGGGAGCCCCACCCGTCTGGCTGCCCGCCAGACACCCGGCTGAGCGGCACCAGCGATGAATCAGAAGCCGCGGGGGCTGCGGAGGCTGTGGGGCCGAGTTGAGGAGGCTGGAGGGCCAGCTCCTAGGACTCCCTTGGCAGGCAAGGCGCCTTCAGGAGGATGAGGGGAACCCCACTTTCAAAGCACAGATCGTGCTCCCCATGCCAGGCCTGGGGCCTTGCAGACATCTCGGGGGGGGGGTCCCCGCTAGTCAGGCGTCACCGCTTTGCACCATTTCAGCTGCAGCCAGGTGAGATCAGAGAGGTTCAGTACCTTGGCCGGGGTCACACAGCAGATACATGGAAACTACATGCGCAGTGTTAGATTTCCAAGTTTACAACCGTTTACCCCCACATCACCTTCTGGGCCAGAGACGTCATGGCCTCCCTGCTTTCCAGGGGCTGTTACATGTCAACTCCCCACTCTGGACCCAGATGCAGGCAACCTGACCTCCGCAGTCAGTTCTTTCAGACCTGCTCTGAGGTCTTCCAGAACATGATGCTGGTTCCAGAGCTGGGACTGGACCCCCCGGGCAGAGCGTTGGCATCTCTCGCCACATGCAATGTCCACTTTTAGTGTAAGACCTGCAGTACCAGGTCCAGGTGGGGTCCTCCCACTTGGAGGCTCCTGGACAGATCACTTTCCCTGGGAACCTTGCTTTTCTCATCCTTGAAATGGGTCAACAGTGTTGGTTTCCAGGGCCCTGGCGCTGTGTGGTCAACTGATCCCATATTGTTTGTACCCACCTTGCAAAAGCCTGACACTCAGTAGGCACTCTGCTTGGCGCGTCCACCCTCTGTGCCCACAGCTATGCACATGGCTTGACGCTACTGAGTCCTGAAGACCTACTGTGTGCAAGGTACCGTGGCAGCCATTTGTTTCAGCATCATCGATTCAGCCACCACTAATGCCTCCGTGTCTTGTGCTGGTGTCTGTTTCATGTAGTTACGAAGCCTTGTTCTATGGACACGGGGGGGGGGTGAGGGGAGGGTGGGCTGCTCTTTCGCTCACATCACAGAGGTTGGAGGGACCCTTTGACCCAGGCCTGCCTGACCCCTACTCATCTCTCAAACCTGGGTCAACATCTCTGCTCAGGGAAGTTGAGGTCCCATCCTCCACCCACAAGGGGAGTCTGGAGGCTGTGGGCATGTGGGAAATGGGAGGGAGTTTGTACACAGCAGGAAGTTGGGGGGGGTAGATGGCCCACAGCTACAGCTTGTCAGCTGGCTACGGGGCACTCCCCAAGGACTGAGGGCCCAAGCCCCACCCCCGATCTGGAGCGTGATGGCCGGAAGGAGGACCAGGGACACTGGGCAAGACTCATGACTTAACTGGCTTTTTGGGCCCCCTGGCTTTAGCCCCTCCGTTGCTCCTAGAACCCACTAAGGTTGCCACTCTAGGCCTCAGTCTCCCTAACCTGGACACATGTAGTGGCCAGCTCTCCCCCAACCTGGTCCCTCCTCCAAACAAGAGCCAAAGGGGTATGCATGAAATCCAGATCTGACCGCACTCCTCTCCTGCTCAATATCCTTCCATGGCTCCCTAGTACCTTCAGGATAAAGCCTGGATTCCACCTGTCTCCCAGCACCACCACTTGTCACAGGGCCACTCGCCTGTTCTGAATGTGTCCCTTGCCTGCCACCAGGCCCTTCCCAAATGGCATCTTTCTCTCCTTTACAAAGCTTTAAGATCCTTGGTTTCTGCCTAGAAGCTTCCTCTGAGCTCCCCACCCATCATGGCCCCAGCACACTGGGGGACACCATCTGTCTACACTTCTGCTGTCCCTGGGAGTTCCCCAAGGATAGCCTGCATCTGACCCGATTTGATGGCTCCAGTGTCATGAGACAGGCCCCAGCTCAGCAGCCCACAGGTGAGAAATTGTGCAAGTGGGTCTGATGGGCTGGGCCAGCCAACCAACCCGGGAACCCCGCCTAGCCGCCGGCCCCCGGCGCACAGTCTGGCCAGGTCTGCTGCTTGACATGAACATTTCATTAATTAGCACATTTGGCACTTGTACCTTCCATCCTTAGCTCTCTGAGTGCATCCCCGGCTTTAATTCTTTCTCCCCATGACCCAAGTAAGCGCTCTTCCCACGGCGGAGAACGTATGAGGTCCTCTCTGCCAAAGTGCTGCCATTCTGGGGTTCTCTTCTCCACCTCCACCTGCCCTGGCCCAACAGGGGGACTCAGGCCTTTTTGCATGGTATCTTGGCTTATTGCTCTTTTATAACACCATGCTTATGCCTATGACTTGATTTTGTCACCAGAAAATAATGATAAGGTGATTTTTCAGAGGTATCAGGAATAACCAAGACAGGCAAGGGTGGAATGAAGAAGACCAGAGCTTGGCTTGTGAGATCTGGTAGCAGGGCTGGGATTGAGGAGAGTCTTGGGAAATCACAATTGGTATAGCTCCCCCTCCTCCAGGAAGTCTTCCCTGATTAGTTTGGACAAACTGACTGCCTATGCTCCCCTCTGGCCTTAAATGGGAGGCCCCTGTTTAAAAGGGGATGCGTCTGTGTTGACCTGTCCTGCCCAATGACAGGCAGAGCTCATGTCACATTCAAGTTTCCATGTCTCTGTGTCCTGGCTGTGCCTGAAACTTGGCACTGATATTTTATTCATTAGCATATTTGGCACTTGATTTACACCTTTTATCCTCAGTTTGCATCCTGAGCAGAGGACTGAGCTTTCAATAGATGAGTATTTGCGGATGGATAGGGGATGTGGAAATGGAAGAAAATATGGTGGAAAGACAGGTGGATGGATGGATGGATGGATGGATGGATGCGTGGATGCGTGGTTGGATGGATGGATGGATGGATGGATGGATGGATGGATGGATGGATGGATGGATGGATGGGTGGGTGGATGGATGGGTGGGTGGGTGGATGGATGGATGGATGATGAGTGGGTGGATGGATGGATGGATGGACGGATGGATGAGTGTATGGACAAGTGGATGGATGGATGGATGGATGGATGGATGGATGGATGGATGGATGAATGGATGAATGGGTGGATGATGGGTGAGTGGATGGATGGATGGGTGGGTAGATGGATGGACGGATGGATGGACGGATGGATGAGTGTATGGACAGGTGGATGGACGAATGGATGATGGATGGACGGATGGATGGATGGATGGATGGATGGATGGATGGATGGGTGAATGGATGGGTGGATGGATGGGTGGGTGGATGGATGAATGGATGTGTGGGTGCATGGATGGATGGATGGATGTGTGGGTGGATGGATGGATGGATGGACTGACAGACAGATGGACGGACGGACGGACGGACGGACGGACGGACGGATGGATGGATGGATGGATGGATGGATGAACGGACAGCTAGACAGATGGGTGGATGGATGGATAGGTGGATGGGGCAGGATGGGTGCTAGGTACCATGGTGGGCTGGGGCAGAAGAACAGCAGAGAGCGGTAGAAAGGGGTGAGCAAGAGTCTCCCAATGGTGCTTGGGTTTCTACCTCTTCAACCCCCTCAGGGAAGGGGTTTCCATCTGTTACACACCTCCTCAAGACTCTGGGCTCACCCCTGAGTGCCCTTTCCTCTTCAACCCCAGCCCTACCATCCCCAGAAGCCTAGCCATCTGCTCCGCTGACCTCAGCTTCCACCAGCCCTTGCTGGAGCTGAGGCCCAGCCCCCTTTACCTTCCTAAGCCCCTCCTATGCCTTTCCACAGGGCAGCTGCAAGAGCCCCCCCCCAAACACAGTCTCAGTGCTGTTGTCTGCCTCCCCTAAGCTGTCTCTGGCCCTCTAGTACGCAGGGACACCCAGCCTCGGGGGACCCTGGTTTTCCCCCCCTCACCGGCTCTTTCAGGCCCTGAGTCATCTCTGGGGGGGGTCTCCCCTGGAAGCCAGGCTGGCCCCCTCCCCACCTTCACCTCCACACAGCTCTCCAGCTTGGGGTATGGTGTGGGCGGGGTCCCCGGGGACTGGCCCCAGTGGCTGCTGTAGGAGTCAGCCATGATTGTCACTAACAAGGCATCTGCCGTCCACACCGGGCAGTGTGTTCCTCACAAGCAGGTCAGTGGACTCACAGACACAGTGACTCACTGGATAGTCACTGGCGGAGGCCACCTGGCTGGGTGACGCCTGAGGGGTGGGGCCCTCGGTCAAGCACGCTCTGGCTCCTGGGGGAGAGTGAGCCAGCATGGGGACGAGTGTTGGCCAGAGGGACAGAAGGAGGGACAAGGACGAGCCCAGGGGATGGACATCTCCCGTTGGGTACCTGTGTGTGTGGCCCTTCTCTCTCCGAACAGGAGGGCAACCCAGCTAATAGCCTGGAAAGCTGAATCTGCCACTGCCTGCTGCCACCAGTAGGGGGCGCTGCCCCTGGCATCCTGCCCACCCTGTGGGAGGCAGGAGCTGAGGGAGCTGGTGCCCCCACTTGCCAGAAATAGAGCCGGCTGGCCTACTGTGCATGGGATGCCTTGTAGCCTGGAAGTTTGGGGTGCCCCTCCCTGGGGAATGGGGGTCTCAGAGGCCTCAAGTCCCTGCCCCAGGCTGCAGGTCCGAGCTGTTGGCTCTCATGGGGGATGTTTTTCTCCCGCTGTGTCCAGCTGAAGAGACAAGCTCTGGAGGTCAGCGCTGGGTCCTCAGTCTGCAGACTGGGCATTGGTCTGGGCCTGGGCAGGATGTCACCCTGGCAACCACGGTGGTCCTCCTGCACCCCCCTGAACACCCCTTCCCCAGCAACCTTAGGCAATTTTCTTAATCGACGTCACAGGGCAGTTTCTGCATTAAGGTCTCAGCTTAAAACCCTCCCACTAGCCAGGTGTGGTGGCGCGCGCCTGTAATCCAAGCGCTGGGAGGCAAAAGGCCTGGGATCGCTTGAGTTCGCAGGTTGGAGGCTATCTTGGGCAACATAATGAGGCCTGGTCTTGAAAAAGCAGCCGGGCGCCATGGCGGGCGCCTGTAATCCCAGCTACCTGGGAGGCTGAGGCTGGGGATCGCTTGAGTCCAAGGTACTCTGGGCAACTTGAGTCTGCAGTTCCCTGGGCAACTGGCAAGACTTAGTCTCAAAAAAATAAAAAACCCTCCCACTGTGGCCTGAGTGGGACAGACATTCGCTGGCACAGAGCAGGCGGGCATCTGCCAGGAGTGGCGCTCGGCGGGCTCTCACTGCCAGGGCCGCAGCTGGGAGGGGTCTTTCCCAGTCACATTTGTCACTTGTCCCTTCCTCCCTCTCTGGCCATCAGTGGGCTGCCTGGTCCCACATCTCTCTCCTGAATGCCAACCCCCATCACACCAGCCCAGGCCTCTGGGTCTGTGACTGACCCTCCTAACCCCCTGTTCCTAAGTCCATCCGGGGCCCAATCAGTCCATCCTCCGCTCACCCAGGCCTGTAGGTTCAGCTTCACCGCAGCCTCTTGTCCACCTCCACTTCTTCCAGCCCAGTCCGGGGCTCCTTCACCCTGCCGGTCACAGCCTGCCCCAGCCCCCGCCTCCTCCCTACGCACCCACCCCGAGGGCCAGGCGGGTTGTCTGCACCCCACTAACAAGCACAAGCGACGAGGCCCCAGCCAGATGGACAGGGCCATTCCCGAGGCTGGGCATCTGGCCAGGTCAGGAGTAGGGAGGACTGTCCACTTCTTTGGGGTTCGGAGGGGCTGGCTGCTGTCTGTCCCCTCCAGGTGGGGCCCAGGAAGAGTCTGTCCAGTGTTCTGGAGCTGGGTGCTCCGATGCCCTGGGGGCCCAGTCCCGGAGAGAGGAGGGGAGAGGGCTAGGCTGGGTGTGTGTGGCGGACCCCAGGGGTTGCTCTGGCAAAGGTGCCTCCTGGGGACCAGGAGGGGGAGATCAAGGGACTTGATCATTGAGTCAGACTTCCAGTCAGACCAACAGGGCCTGGGCAGGGCAGTGGGCATCAGGGAGGAGGGGGGCAGGACAGTAGGGAGAGGAGGG
>PVHY01031326.1:0-12728 GCA_004024945.1 Uropsilus gracilis | reverse complement strand
GGGGGGGGCTCAATGGACAGTCTCTTCCCTGGTGGCTTCCAGGCCGTGGAAGCTGCTGCAAAAGGTGCAGCTGGACTGGGAAGAGAGCTAGGTCTCTGGGCAGAGAGGTGCGGAGGACCAGGGCTGGAGAGTTGGGGAGGACCTGACTTGTGCCCAGGCCTGAGTCCTGTTGGCTCCTCTCCAACAGAAAAACAAACATCAAGGACTTTGGGCAGATGTTCACGAAGTGCAGCGTGACTCTAGTCAGACCAGCGGCCAAGAGCAGATCTGAGAGCCAGGCCGAGAGAGCTGGAGGCCCCAGGTGCTGGGAGGCTGAGGCTGAGGAAAGGCCAGGAGACCAGCCTGACCTTAATTTTTTTTTTTGAGACTAGGTCTCACTATTTTTGCCCGTGGAACCGCAGGCTCTCGTTGCCCGGGGTACCGCAGACTCAAGCAATCCTCAGCCTCAGCTTCCCAGGTAGCTGGGATTACAGGCACGCGCCACCACGCCCAGCTATTTTTTTGGAACTAGGTCTTGCTCCGGGCCCCAGGCGGGACTCGAACCGCGATCCCTATCCCCAGCAGCTTCATAGGCTCAAGCTTACAGGCACGAGCCACCATGCCTGGCCTTCTGACCTTTTACCAGGGAGGGACCTGGAACGTTCTGAGGCCTCCTCTGCTTTTCCTTTATTGATCTGCAACCAGTGGCTCATCCACAGCCCCTCAGAGATGAGGTTGAGACCCTGGACAAGAGATAGTGAGGGCACTGGGACGCTCCAGACTTCCTGGGTGCAGCTGAGAATGTTTACTGAGTTTGCCTCCCTGCCCCACAGCCTGGGCAGCCACCCTTAGAACCCCTGATGTTCTGCATGTCAGCAGGGTGGGCTGGGTCTCTCTTTGTAGGTGGACAAGCCTCAGGCTCTCTTCCCTTCGAAGGAGGTCCTTGGAGCAGCCCAGCTCCACATCACGGTTCCAGTAAAGAAGAGACCCCCGAAAAGAGGGGTCCCATTAATTAAAAATTTTCTTAAAAGGAGGCCCTATCTCATTTTTTCCTCTCAGGTTTGATAGCCCCAACTCAAGACGAGAAACAGCCTCCAGTTTGAATTTGAATTCAGTCAAGTTTTCATGGCTTTCAAGGCAGCTCACACTCCCCCATGTGTGGACACACATGAACACACACAACTCACACGTGTGTGCACACAAGAACACACGTGGCCTCTCCTGCTCTGTGCTGATGATCTGCCTGCACAGTTGCAGTGAAAAGCGCACAGTAGGGCTTCTGCCTCACAGGGACCAAGAGGGGAGAAAGTGCAGTGTAGCCGGCATTCTGATTAGAGACAGGAAAGAAAAAAAACTGCCAAGTCCAACTGGGAGAGAAAGCTCATTAATGTCCCTGTTCCCCTCCTCATTAAGCAAGAGCTCGCTCATAAATATTCACAGACTTCTAAAGTAAGATAGGGGTGAACATTAAGTTAATATGCAACAATTAAGACTGCTCACAGCTCTCCAGCAGCCTGACTGGGCTCTCGACGCCCCGAGCAGAGATCTCCAATGTTCCTGGTCCCCCAGAGGGACAGGGGTGCGGCAAAGGCTTCAGTACAAGTCTCCCCCCACCAAGAAGCTCTGTGAAAGCAGCTCAAGGGTCCTGCTTGTGTCTTCTGAGAAGTAGCTGTGATGAGGCTGGGGTTGAGGGGTGTCTTGGCTCTCACCCCCATGACCAACCACCCCTCTCTCTTTTTTTTTTAATTTCAGTTTGATTGTAATATAATTGGCAAGTAAAATGGTAAGCTATTTCATGCTCTGGTATATCTACACCATGTAGAAGGATTCCCTCTGCCTAGTTAGCACATTCATCGCCTCCATATTCTATATATGCAATTAAGAACTGGTCTCAACAAATGTCAGTCCTGCACAGACTAGGTGTCACCAAGTTGGTGTTAGCCCCCTCCCCCACCTGGTTCCTCCCCTACAGGTGAAAATTTGTCCCCTTTCACCAACCTCTCCCACCCCAGCCCCAATGACCACTCTCTGGAGTTTGCAAGTTGGAATATTTTTGGAGTGTGCATGGAAGCAGTACCATGCAGGATCTGTCTTGACCTGCTTTACTTAGCAATCACTCCATGTGATGACGGGAACGTGACATGGCCACACAGAGCGGCCACCACACCGCAGGGTGCCAGGCATGACCCACCTGTAGCCCTTCAGCAGGCCCAGGCCAGCTGCCCCTCCCCCAGGGTCTTGGCCAGGTCCAGTCTGGCCTCCACCTGCTCCAGGGCTTGCTAAGCCTGCAGGGTGCAGTCAGACTCATTTCTTAAATGCAGGTTTAATTGCGTCACTCCTTCCAAAAAACATTCATTGGCTCCCCATTGACTGTGAATTAAGTGCAAACGCCTCATGTTCTGTGGTCCAAATGCTCCTTTACAACCTTAATTACCATTACTCTTTATTTATTTCCCAGTGTTCCAGCCAAATGGGACTTGGAGCTGCCTCCAAACCTGCAAGGCGCTTCCCTGCCTCCCCGCTTGTTTATGTAGCTCTCACTTCCGGGAATTCCCTCCCCTGCTGCCTCTACCTGTCAAAATCCTATTCATCTTCCAAGGCCTGTTTCAAATGTCATTTCTTCCATTAAACTAATCCTGTTTCCCACAATCGGATGTAATCTCCCTCCGGGGTATTTTGCTTGAACCTTGACTGTGCTACAGTGGCTGCGTCCTACAGCCCCAGCTGGCTGATGTCAACGAGAACCACCGTCCCAACCTATCCGTTTCCCCGACTGAGTGCCTACTGTGTGCCAGCTGCATTCACGTATCCTCTCCTGCAAGGCCCACACTGCTCTTCCATTTTACAGCGGAGCACACTGAGGTTCTGAGACAGACCAGCTCTGTACAGCTCATGCATTTTTGCTCTTTCTCCTTTGCTGTGTTGTTTCACTCCTAGGGATGCGCCCAGGTTGAGCTTCCAACAAAACATCTAGATGTCCTACCCCTGCAAATGTGAAGGCAAACGTCCTTGGATTAGGGCTTTTGCAGATGTAGATAAGTTCAGGTAAGGACATCTGGCCGGGTGCTCCCTAGGCCAAGGAGGGGTGCTCCCGTAAGGAAGAGGGATCTGGACACAGACATGCAGAGGGCAGATGGCCAGGTAAAGATGGAGGTGGAGACTGGACTGGAGCCTAGGAATCAAAGCTCGCTTGCAACCATCAGAAGTTAGGAGAGAGACAGGAAAGGTTGCGCTTTCTTGGTGTCTCGATTGCTAGCATGGTGCCTCCAGCACTGAGAAAATGCTTTTGTTTTCTTTTTTTTTTTAAATAGGAGACGACTTTTTTTTTTGAGACTAGGTCTCGCTATTTTTGGCTGTGGAACCTCAGGCTCCCGTTTGTTCCCCGGGGTACCACAGACTGAAGCTGTCCCCAGCCTCAGCTTCCCAGGTAGCTGGGATTACAGGCACATGCCACCATGCCTAGCTATTTTTTTGGGACTAGGTTTCGCTGTGTTGCCCCGAGCAGGACTTGAACCATGATCTCTAGCCCCAGCCGCTTCATAGGCTGAAGCTTACAGGCACGCGCCACCGTACCCGGCTTGGAAACACGACTTTTTAAAAAAATTATGTATTTGTTTGTTTATTTTATTTTGAGACTAGGTTTTGCTATGTTGCCCAGGGTAGTCACGATTCCACGGACTCAAGCTATCCCAGCCTCAGCCTCCCAGGCAGCTGGGATTACAGGTGCCTGCCACCATACCCAACTGCTTTTTTGAGACCAGGACTCGCTATGTTGCCCAGGGTAGTCTCAAACCCTCAGACTCAAGTGATCTTTGGCCTCTTGCCTCTCAGCACTTGGATTACAGGTGCGCACCACCATGCCCGGAGAATGCTTTTCTACAGTTCTGAGCCACCCAGATGGTGGTACTTGACTCCAGCAGCCTAGGAAATGAACAGTTCCCAGGTGGAATCCATTTTGACCTTTCTCGCCCTCCTTCACACTGGCCAAGGACATCGCATGGCAGGTACCCAGGGGTGGAAGTGGGGATGTCGGGGCGGAGACTAGATTTAACATTACATGGATGACTGTTAGAGGCCCAGGAAGGTCGGCCATCCCGCAGCTAGTACACTGTACCTGACCCTGGGGAGGGGAGACCTGTCTGCCAGGATGAGGCCAGCCTTTTCCTGGGCTTTGGAAGGGCCCAGCAGTTTCCTTGGTTCCAGGGAGGGTCTTTTTTTTGAGACTAGGCCTTGCTATGTTGCCCATGGTACCACAGACTCAAGTTGCCTGGGGTACTGTGGACTCAAGTGATTCCCCAGCCTCAGCCTCCCAGGTAGCTGGGATTACAGGCACCCACCACGGTGCCCAGCTGCTTTTTCGAGAACCAGGTCTTGCTCTGTTACCCGGGGTAGTCTCGAACCTGTGAACTCAAGTGGTCCCAAGCCTCTTGCCTCCTAGCGCTTGGACAACAGTCCCACGCGACCACACCCAGCTTCCAGGGAAGGTCTAAAGAGGCCACTGTGAACTCTGGAAGCCCAAGGAGCTGGCTCTGGCCTGGGTCTCAGGGTCACTCTTGGATTCGGGTTTTCCAGGAGGTAGCCTGAGGGCTGTGGCTCAGAGCCAGTGCTGGAAGCAGCCAGGGGTGTGACTCCCCCCACCTCCTTGATCCTGTGTCCTCTCCTCCCACAATGCTGGCATCCACACCCCCCACACACACTCCACCTCCCCACCCCATGCTAAGCCCTGGCTCCTGCTGACCCTGCAGGCAGGCCAAGGCTCCTGTGGTTCCTGGGTGGGACCCAGGGAGCAGAGCATCCTGTTTGGAGGGGGATGGTGAGAGCTGTTGGCTCTGACAGGTGCACATATGTGCTTTGATGTCACTGGAAGTCAGGAAGTGGGGCTTATCACTTGTGTTGTTCACCTCTCCACCCCTGAGCTGTGTGAGCTGTGTGAGGTTCTTTTCAGGCAATTAGAAGCAACACTCTGAGATTTCCCCCTGAGGCCTGTCTAGTGTCTCTGTGTCCTTGACAATGAGCCATGATGGAATGTATTTCTGTTCCTCTTCCTGTGCATGGCCCTGGGCAGTCTTCCCCAACCCCTGCCTTTTTGCATGTTAAGAATCACACTTTCTTTATTCTAAAATTGACATGATTTTCACATTTTAATATTTCTGAAACTGTGTCATGACCTCAAATTATGGTGCATTTTTTGTTATGTAAGCAGTTTTTTTTTTTTTACCCGTGGTAAAATTTATGTGACCTCAAACATTCCGTTATTTCTTAGTGTATAGTTCGGTGGCATTAACATATTCACACCGTCCATCTCCAGAGCTTTGTCATCTCCCCAAACCGAAACTGTACCCATTTTCTCCTTCTTTCAGCCTCTGCCCACCACCATTCTACTGTCTTTAATACACCTGGACCCTCAGAAATGTGAAAATATGTATGTATCCTTTGTGTCTGGCTGATTCACTCAGCACATAGTCCCCCAGGTTCACCAAGCAGGTCCAGGATTTCCCTTTTCCAGGCTGCATAATATTCCACTGTATGGATATACCACATTGTGTTTATCATCCTTGAACATCTGAGTTTCTTCTGTCATTAATTCTACTATAATTAATGCTCCTATGGATACTGGTGTACACACCTCTGTTGGGGTCCCTGATTTGAATTCTTTTGAGTATATATACAGACATGGAATTGCTGTCCATGAGGTCTAGATTTAATTTTGTTGTGGAAGCAGAACTGGTTTTATCAGAAATGGGGATGTGAGAAATGGAGAAGGGAAAAGAATGAGCATTTTATCCTGGTGCGGTGGTGCACACCTGTAATCCCAGCTACTTGGGAGGTGGAGGCTAGAAATCACTAGAGTCCGTGGGTTTGAGACTACCCTGGGCAACATAGCAAGACCTAGTCTCTTAAAAAAAAAAAGAGAGAGAATGAACATCTCCAGAACCAAACTTGATACTGTGGATTTCAAGTCACCTTATTTCAATGTTACTCAGTGATTGAGAGAGCTCATTTCCAGTTTATAGATGGGAAAGTCAGACCCAGGCCAAGGTCACACTGCTGGTAAGTGTGGAGCCACAACAGGAATGGTGGTGGTCCAGCCCAAAAAGGTGGCTGAACTGTGACTGGGATCACACAAGTGGGGGGCCTGGCTGTCCCACATGCTCCCCAATACTACTTAGGGGCAGCTGAGGAGATGGCAAGGGGTCCTCCAAGAGCCCAAGGAGTGTTTGGGGGAGGTGTGCCACACAGGGTGAGGTGGGAGTGGAAAGAGGAGTTCCAGGAATGCTTGACACTGAGCGGGCATGGGGTGGACCATCCTCTGGCCCTTTTGTCTCTAAATCTCGAGTTTCTTTCAATGGCTTCTCACACCGGACAGTGATCAAAGTCCCCGTCACCCCTCCCGTTTGGTCCCAGCACTTCCAGCTCACATCACAGCCCCAGATCAGGCCTGTTGTTTCTGAGGCGCCAAGGGACTGAGCTCATTTAAAGAGTGAACTACTCTTTCTCTTTGCTCCTATTTTGAGCTCTCATTCTCGTTTTAATGGGGCTGGTTTTATGATTTCCAATCTGAAGAACATTTTCCTTGATGGGAAAAACAAAAGAAAAATCGGAGCTGAAGAACGCATTTCATGGTGGGGTGCGTTACACCCTGCCAAGCACTTTGTGCCTGTGAGCTCAATTTGGTCCTGTGTGCAACCCTGAGAACTAAGTAGGGCAGAGTTATTACCCATTCAGGGAGGTGGAATGACTTGCTCAAGGCCCCCCAGCTAGTTAGCAGCTCAGCCGAGGCGCAAGGGACGAACCCCCAGCCGGGGTCCGCAGGGGAGGTTCTGTCTATCTGAGCACAAACAGTCCCAGTCAGAGCACCTGACGGCAGCGATACGGTCACACTGGGGAAGCTCTGACACGCTCACATTTGAAAACCTGAGACGAGGCCAGGCATGGTGGCGTGTGCCTTTATTCCCAGCCTATGAAGGGAGGCCAAGACTAGGAATCACTTGGGTCCGCGGGTTCGAGACCAGCCTGGGGCAACATGGTCTCAAAAAAGCAGCTGGGTATGGTGGTAGGCACCTGTAATACCAGCTACCTGGGAGGCTGAGGCTGGGGATCGCTTGAGTTCATGGTACCCGGGGCAATATGAGTCTGTGGTTCCCCAGGCAACATAATGAGACCTCGTCTCAAAAACAAAACAACAACAACAACAACAAAAAAAACACCAAAGAAACTAAAAACCTGAGATGAAAGAAAGGCAGCTTTAGTGCTTTAGTTGTAAGCAGACACAGTCCAGGGCTGGGGAGAAGAGTCGCGCTCAGAGGACATGGACTTGCTGGCTCTTTAGGAAGAGTGACGCTGGGGGGACAGCAGAGGCCATGGAAACCTTTCCAGATGTGCTAATGGCACGCTCCATGGCTTCCCCAGCTGAAATGAAAATGCCCAGAACAACATCGCACAACCAATACTGCCTGCAGGGAGCAAGGCAGATCAGTCAGCTGCTTTCAGGGCACCGGAGAAACACTGACCCAGCAGAAAAGGCAGGGAGCTGGGACGGTGGGGGGGGGGGTAGGGTGTGGGGTGAGCTTTGTCTTCCTGGTCACCCCGGGGTCTCGGGGCAAGCCTAGGTATTGAAAGTGCCGCTGTGTAGTATTTGTCCTTGAGTCTGGCTGAGCCTTCGTGTCCAGAAAAAAAAAAATAGGAACTGTCTCCTGTTCTATCACTCCAAGATAGGAAGCACTGTGCTCTGCTTCCTACTGGTCTTGCTGGCAGTACTTTTTTTTTTTTTTAAGAGACTAGGTCTAGTTATATTGCCCGGGGTAATCCAAATCCCACAGACTCAAGCGATCCCCAGCCTAAGCCTCCCAGGTAGCTGGGATTACAGGCGCCCACCACCGTGCCCGGCTGCTTTTTCGAGACCAGATCTTGCTTTGTTGCCCGGGGTAGTCTCAAACCCGCAGACTCAAGTGATTCCTGGTCTCTTGCCTCCCAGCACTTGGACTACAGGCACGCACCACCATGTCCAGGGCTGGCAGTTTTTGTTTTGTTTTGTTTTTTTGAGACTAGGTCTCGCTATTTTTGCCCGTGGAACCGCAGGCTCTCTTTGCCCGGGGTACCACAGACTCAAGCAATCCCCAGCTTCAGCTTCCCAGGTAGCTGGGATTACAGGTGTGCGCCACCACGCCCAGCTATTTTTTGGAACTAGGTCTCGCTACGGGCCCTAGGCAGGACTCGAACTGCGATCCTTAGCCCCGGCCGCTTCATAGGCTGAAGCTTACAAGCACGAGCCGCCGTGCCTGGCCTAGGCTGGCAGTTTTTATAACCATAGTTGTTAGCATAATATCTGTGCGATTTCGTTTCCGGCTTGGACTTGGTGTTTAATGACCCTTCACCCATCCCCCGCTCTGCCGACTGTGCCCTGACCACACGCTGCCTGCATTAGGAATTCCATCCCACGCGGCTGCCTGTTTAGGGCGACGAGCCTGCAGCTTGCTCGTGCCTTCCAGACAGGGAGATTAACAAGGCTTAGAGAACCGCTCAGGGTATTTCAGCATCAAACTAAGACTTCGGAAGGATTGAAAGGAAATTGAAAGAGAAAATACTAAAGAGGAAGAAATTCTGTGTTCACGCACCATCTCAATGCCTTAAACGGACCCCTCCTCCCGCCTCCCCCTCCCCTCGTGGGGAGCAGAGGACTTCGCTGGGGACCACTAGTCTGTGGTTCACGATTCTGCTCACTTTCTAGCACAACACTCACCCATGAAGGTTTCCCAGGGGGCTCTGCACATGCTTCCCAAACAGCCACCCATCCCCACTGCGTGTTCATGGTGCTGGGAGAACACGGTGCAAGTTACTCCGCGGACCCCAGCATTTTCCACAAGCCAAAGCCACAGAAGTTTTTTTCTTTTTCTTTTTTCTGAGACTAGGTCTCGCTATGTTGCACAGGGTAGTCCTGAACCCACGGACCCAAACGACCCCAGCCTCAGCCTCCCAGGCAGCTTGGATTACAGGCACCTGCCACTGGACACGGCTGCTTTTTCGAGACCAGGTCTCGCTATTTTGCCCTGGGTAGACTCGAAACCACGAACTCAACTGTTCCCTGGCCTCTTGCCTCCCAGTGCTTGGATTACAGGCACGCGTTACCACGCCCAGCCTTACTGGTTTCTTGCTTGTATTTTTTATAAGCAGAGTTGTTAATATATTATCTGTGCAGTTTTGTTTCTTGCTTTTCTTCATATTATCGTGAACCCATCATAAGCATCATTCTAAATGGCTGTATTTTGACTATTTCTAATTTTTGTCTGCCTAAATATCATTAATAATGGTGTTTCTGAATAAGCATTATTTCTTTGAGACAGATCTGAGAAGTGACGCCTCAGGGTGCCATAACTCATCTGCAATGTTCAAATGGGACCATTTGCTACAGTGTGGCCAGATTTGGGGACTCATTCAAAAACCAAAATGAAAATCTTTGCTAATTGATGAGACAAAAAATAGTTATCCAGTTGCTTGAATTTTTCACTCGATTACTGGTAAGGCTGAAGAACTTCCATCTTTCAGAGAATTGGCTTTATTTTTCTTTACTGAGCTGTTAATCCTTGGTTCACTTTCTTTGGCGTGCCTATGGGATTTTATTATTGATTTGTATAAGCTCTTTATATATTAAAGATATTAACCTTTTATTCAATATTTGCTGCAGATACATTTTCCCCAGTTTGACTTTTAAAATCTAGGTTTGTTAGTAGTTTCCCCTCTAGCCATGAAGATTTTTTTAGATGCCCCATTTTCTTCCTCCTTGAAATTATATGTGAGTTGTATTGTTATAATTTCATTTTCAGAGCCTTTCATTCCTGGAGCTATGTTTTCTTCTGGGGCTTGTAACAAGCATGGAAGCACAAAGATTTTACCTCTAACTTTAAAATCTAGGATGTGTGTCTGCTACCTCCTAACACACTTTTCCTCTACCTGTACCCCCTACATGGAGACATTCAAGAGTAAGCCCTTGGGTGTGGTTCAGGACTTTCATTCTATTCTTACTGCTTATGGGATTCAGAAGGTCACATAAGTGGTTCATTATGTTGATGAATTCACCATTTCTGAGAGGTTCCTAGGACTGTTGTTTAGGATTTTCCCAGGACCAAGGCAAGATTCCCACTCATTGAACAACTGGACTGTCCTTAAGAATAGCCATGGCAATAACAACCAAGAGTGAATGATCATTTAAAAACTACCAGCTCTGAGCCGGGCATGGTGGTGCATGCCTGTAGTCCAAGCACTGGGAGGCAAGAGGCCAGAGATCGCTTGAGTTTGCAGGTTCAAGATTACTCTGGGCAACATAGAGAGACCTGATCTCAAAAAAGCAGCTGGGCGTGGTGATGGGCACCTGTAATTCCAATTACCTGGGAGGCTGAGGTTGGGGATCACTTGAGTCTGTGGGCCTGGGACTACCCTGGGCAACATAGCAGACCTAGTTTCAAAAGGAAAAAAAAAAGAATGGCCGTGGCAGTAACAACCAACAGTGAATGATCACTTAAAAACTACCAGCTCTAAGTGCTCCCCATGAATCATCTGGTTTAATCTCAAACAATCCTCTGCAACTGGGATGATCATTCCAGTCTTCAGGATGCATAGATGTACTGGGGGGTGTGGCCTAGGGTGGGTAAGGCCTTGCCTCAGTACATCACAGAGTGGGGATCGCGCAAGGAGCGTGTGTCAAGAGAACAGCTGTGCATGCAGAAGACAGCAGGGATTTCCCAGGGGGAGTGGGGACCAAGGTAGAAATAGGTGTGCCTGGAGGAGTGGGGTCACCAACTGCAAGTGACCACCCACTGTGTCCTGGGGGCTCGTGTGGCTCCTGCACCTAACCAGGCTCATCCTGCGGAACTCAGCTTCCAGGCAATCAGAATCTTCCCTGGGACTCCAGCTGGAATGACAATACCTGTTTGCACCATGAGTGAACCACAAGATTCCTAAGCCCTTCGAGGGCTGGGGGCAGACAATCCCAGTGGCTACAGCTCTCAGCAGTGAGTACTGATCCGTACCTAGCACAACAGAGACCTTATACACATCATCTCATGCACGCCAGGCCAGCCCAGTGAGGCTGGTGTATTATTATACCCATTTTACATATGAGGAAACTGAGGCTCAGAGTGTAACAGGTGGCCCCTGGCAGAGTCGTCAGGGCTCCCTTGCCCTTGCTGCCCCTCTCTCCCTCCTGCAGGACATCCTGATCATCAACTACCATTGAGCACAGGGAGAAGAAAGAGGGCTCTACGAGCCCCCCTGGGGACGCTCCCCTTTTTTCTCCATAGTGTTGGGTTAGAGAACAGCTAAGGAAAAAGACCAGGAGTTTCCAGACTGTTCTGTTCTAGCTCCCTTCCATTTACGGAAGGGGGTACCTGCTAAGAATACCTGGACGGGGGCACCTGTCTTGTGTTCAGGGGTTCTGGGAGGAGCTTTTCCCAAAGAGCAGGACAGAGCCACAGGCCTGCACCTGTGCCAGGAGCAGGGTGCCCAGGTGGGGCACACCTGGATTGGGGAGCACATCCTCTGGGGATCACGGTCCCAGCAACATTCGTGGGCTTTGTCTGGGACCGGCAACCAGGTCTGCTCAAGTCCAAGCCAGGCTTCTGTCCTTCCTCTACAGATGTTGGTCTGCACGCAACTGCCCCGGGGCTTTGGACAAAGATGGGACCCGGCCTTGACTCGCACCTACCTGTGGTGACCCCATAATGACTGGCCACCTTATGGCTTCCTAGCTCAGCCTTTTGCTTGTTACTGCGCTTGCTTGAATAGACCAAGAAGAGAGCTTTTATTCCATTCAACTCCGTCTCCCACTGTGACCGCCTGGAGCCCGCTGCCCTGGTTGGCAACTGCCTCCCATCTCCCCAAGCAAGGTGCCAGCTGCCTGATTGGTGTGCACCTGCAGCCTGGACAAGCCTCTGGCTGGATGGCTCTGAGGTCTTCATCTTAGGTCACCCGAGAGAGCTCAGCGACCCGCACTTCCTAGACCCATCGTGAGTGGCTCTACCTCCACCGTGACCTCGGGTCCAATCTGGGACCTGTGATGCCCCCGGCCTAGGGGCCAGGATAGAGCCGGCCTGCTACCCCACCCAACTTCTGTCCCCTGCTGGTGTACGTGGGCACAGCTGTGCTCCCCTCTGCGGGCACCTCCATTGCACCAGCCACTGCTGAGCCCTTCGGCTGGACAGATGAGGCCTGGGCACTAGGGCGCTGTTTCCCAGAGGCCCTTGGGAAGGCTGACAACCATTGCCCCTGTGCTGGCAGCCCACACTGGGCCCTGTGCAGCCCTGAGGCTGTCAACTGGCTGGGAAGAGCCAGCTCCCCCCCTGCCCCCCAATGAACCCATCAGATCTTAGTGTCCATTCAGGAGCCACCTGAGGAGCCACCCAATGTGGCTCTTGCTGCCCCATGGCAGCCATTTCAGTTAGGAATAGAATTGGTGACCGAGCTTCGCATAACTGTTAGTGCTAGAGTAGAGTCGTGGTGAGGGAGGTTGGATGCGAAGGAAGAAGAGGACCGCTGGTGGGTGGTCATGGTTGGATGCGAAGGAAGAGGACCACTTACATTGCTGGTGGGTGGCCATGTGCCCGGAGCTGGAGCTGGGGGGTGGGCGCTAAAATGAAAGGGGATGCTTGAATGGGTCTTGAAAGAGAAGCAGGAATTCTCTAGGTGGACAAGTTTCTGATGAGAGTGGCAGGAGATAATGTCAGTGGACAGAAAACAACAGAAGGAAAGAGCACAGC
>PVHY01031325.1:0-12735 GCA_004024945.1 Uropsilus gracilis | reverse complement strand
GGCCCCAGGCGGGACTCGAACCGTGATCCCTAGCCCCGGCCGCTTCATAGGCTGAAGCTTACAGGCACGAGCCACCGTGCCCGGCTGAAATGAGCTAGACTCTTGGCAAGTTGTTCTCAATGTTCATATCATTGCAACTTTTGTGCAGAGAAAGCAAGATGATCCAAGGGCCCAGGGCTGTCCTCCGACTTCAAAGGCGCCTTCTTCCAAGCAGCAGGAAGCTGTGTCCTTCAGGGATACCCTAGACCCCGTGGAGAGGGGGCTGTGTTTATGTGGTACTGAGACCTCTGCTCTCCCACAGGATGGCCAGCCGGACCAGTGACAAGAACGGGGACTCCGTCCACACGGCCAGCGATGTCGCGCTCACCCTGCGGACCAGCTCCCCTGACCGGAGGTGCTCGTCCTCTGATGCATCCAAATCTACCTACAGCCTGACACGCAGGATTTCAAGTGAGTGGGGTTTCGGGGGCCCCGTCCGGCCGGCCTGTGCATGCAGCCACATACCATTGGCTGGGTCCCTGGGTCAAAGGAAGCGTCTGTCCCAAAGACTCAGCCACATCCCCCCAGGAAAGACTGGAAGGGCAGGGAGCCTCAGGGACTGATGGGATGGGGTGACAGTTCAGGAGACAAGGGGACAGCAAAATATATATATGCAGTGTGACAGCACTGCATGACACCTGCTGATTCAGGCAGAAGCCATCATTTTGATTGATTTTGCTTTTACTGATCACAAGTGGCCTTGGGTTGGCTCAGCTGATTAACATCGACGGCTCCTGTGCTTTCAGACCCAGACAGGGAGTGTTACATGACACACGGTAAGGCCCTGGATGCAGGGGACCTCAGAGGCCGGTGGGTGGGGTCAGCGACTAGGTCCAGAGGGTCAGACAGAAATGGCAAGCTAACCAAGACACATGCAGCTGACTTTGGCATGGAGAGGGTATTCAGGCAGGGTGGGGGCTGGCGCTGTGGGAAGCTGGGGTTCCTTTGCAGGGAGCAGCTGTGGTGCCTGGTCTTTCTGGAGAGAAACTGGCAGTCTGGGTTTTCTATGAAACTTTCTTGCTTTTAAACCCAAACAAGCCAGTCGCGGTGGAGCGTGCCTGTGAGTGGCAGCCTAGGAAGTCGCGGCGGGGACCAGGGATCGCAGTTTGAGTCCCACCTAGGGCAACATAGCGAGACCTAGTTTCCCCCCCAAAAAAAAAAGCTGGGCGTGGTGGTGCACGCCTGTAATCCCAGCTACCTGGGAAGCTGAGGCTGGGGATGGCTTGAGTCTGTGGTACCCTGGGCAATGTGCGCCTGTGGTTCCATGGGCAAAAATAGAGAGACCTAGTCTCAAATCAATCAATCAATCAATCAATCAACCAACCAACCAACTCATATAAAATGTGTTTATGGGTCGAATGGGACCTGGGGCCACCCAGTCGGTCCCAACGTGCTTACGTGTTTAAATAGATGGCAGGTTCAGGGGGCAAGAACATGGAAAATGAAGCCCGCCATGTCCAGCCCCTGCTGCCCCACACATGCGCTTCTGCCCTCTCACGCCACGGAGGCCTGACATCCATTAAGGCCTGACATCCATTAACAAGGGAAAAAGCTTAAAAGTCATAAAATAAACTCGCTTGAGTAGAAATGACTGGACCCTGGCCTTGCCTGGGAAGGATAGGGAAGAAGAATCAAGTAGCAGACAGCTTGAAATAATGAAACAGAGGGTGTTAGACTCGTCTGTGGGTTGAGGGAGGCTGGTCCAGCCAGCAGCCACTGGACCCGAGTCTGGGGAGCCCCTGCCGGCTGGAGAGTCAGAATGGAGACGTGCTGTCTATGAGATACACCTACCCCGTTTCTAAAGACAGTGTGTGAAAATGGGAAAATCGAAAGGACCCACTAGAATGTTCTTCTGCGGGTTACCTATCAGAATAGTCATGTTGTGGATAACATCAGATAAAAGATGACCATTAATTTTACCCATCTCTTCATACTTTGAAAAAATGGTGGCTGGGAATTTGAAGAGTAATCTGGCTGACCTATGTTTTGGGCCATATTTCTCTTGGTAACGTGGGACTGAGGGTTCTTGAATGTCAGACCCAGCTCTGGACGCAGTTCAGTGTTTAATGCTCAATGATCAGAATATCTATCATGTATCGTGCAAATATCTCATGATTTTAGCAGGCAGGATGGATGTTTGGGCAATTACGTCATGAAAGAGCAAATACTACAGGATACACTCTTGTCTGAGGAATTGAAGCCAAACTCATGGTGCAGAGAGGAGATTGGTCGCCAGGGGGTGCCAGAGCCAGGAGGGCAGTTTCAGTTTTTCCAGGAAGTGCGGGAGCTAGGTCAGGCCCGGCATGGCATCTGCCAAGACAGCTTGTGTTAAGTGTTTTTAAATGAAATAACAAGGCGGGAGCACACTTTGGGGGGGTGTATTTGTGGCATCAATTATGGTGATGGTCTCACAGGTCTCATATTTATTGCCAGATTCTTCGAGGAGTCTAATTAAACACATACAGCTTTTTGTATGTCAGCCGTGTCTCAGTTAATTGTTTAAAAAAGAGAAAGGACTGACATGAGCTGGCATGAGAGTGGAGAGATGAGCAAAGATTAGATTGGTAGGCTTGGTACAATGAATCTGACCGGGTGGCCGGGAGAAGGAAGGTACCCCTTCAGTGAGGGGGTCTGATGTAATCTCTAAAGAACAGCCATCACCACCATGTTGCATAGGGTTCCTACCTTGTGCAAGTCAGTGTCAAGGCCGCTCCATGCATGTGCTCAGTGAATTCACCACCATCTTTGAGGCAGGTGCTATATAATTGACTCCACTTTACAGGTGAGGAAACTGAGTCCCAGGAGTCCAACAAACATACCTGGGGTGACATGACTATTTACCAATGAGTCACTTGGGTCATTAGGAAGTAGCCAATTAGTTTGCCGCAGACCCTCTGGCCCACTTCCTGAGAACGGAGGCGGTGTGGGGTAGTGGTTAGAGCTGGCCTCGGGTCTGGCAGGCTGGCCTGGTCTCCTGGCGCCTCCTCTTCCTCATTGTGTGACCTTAGAAGTTTCTGTTTGCTCATCTGTAAAGTTTCTGTTTGCTCATCTAAATCACAGACTCAAGCAATTTTAGCTCACACCTGGTGAAGATGACAGGACTAGATAAAAGCAGTGCATTTTGCAGGTACCCGGTACTTAGCGACTGGACTGACCTTGTGGAAACGGTCACCTGGCTGCCTCTCCTAGAAAAAAATATGAGGATTTCAAGGTGTGGGGGAGCAGGTGGCAAGGAGTTGCTATGACCAAGGCCATAGTGTGGGGAAGGGGACCAACCCTCCAAGGGCTCCAGTCCCCTTCGGGCGGTGCTAACTGTGCCTTCCCGGAACCGTCTAGGTCTTGAGCCCCGACGACCCAGCTCCCCGCTCATCGACATCAAACCCATCGAGTTCGGCGTCCTCAGCGCCAAGAAGGAGCCCATCCAGCCCTCGGTGCTCAGACGGACCTACACCCCCGACGACTATTTCAGAAAATTCGAGCCCCAGCTCTACTCCCTCGACCCCGACGGCGACGACGTGGACTTCCTGACCGACGAGGAGATCTTGTCCAAGTACCAGCTGGGCATGTTGCACTTCAGCACCCAGTACGACCTGCTGCACAACCAGCTGACCGTGCGGGTGATCGAGGCCCGGGACCTGCCGCCGCCCATCTCCCACGACGGCGCCCGCCAGGACATGGCGCACTCCAACCCCTACGTCAAGGTCTGCCTGCTGCCCGACCAGAAGAACTCTAAGCAGACCGGGGTCAAGCGCAAGACTCAGAAGCCGGTGTTCGAGGAGCGCTACACCTTCGAGATCCCCTTCCTGGAGGCGCAGAGGAGGACCCTGCTGCTGACTGTGGTGGACTTTGACAAGTTCTCGCGCCACTGCGTCATCGGGAAGGTGTCCGTGCCACTGTGCGAGGTCGACCTGGTCAAGGGCGGCCACTGGTGGAAGGCGCTGATTCCCAGCTCTCAGGTAAGGGCATCGCTTGGCCTCCCCAGGGGGCCTCTCAGAGGACCTCTCCAAGGGACGATTTGTATCTTACGATGGGAATTTGGGTTTCTGTTGTTGTTTTTAGAAACTAGGTCTTTTTTTTTTTTTTTTTTTTTGAGACTAGGTCTCGCTTTTTTTGCCCGTGGAACCGCAGGCTTTCGTTGCCCGGGGTACCACAGAGCCAAGCAATCCCCAGCCTCAGCATCCCAGGTAGCTGGGATTACAGGCACGCGCCACCACCCCAACTATTTTTTGGGAACTAGGTCTCGCTACGGGCCCCAGGCGGGACTCGAACCGCAATCCCTAGCCCTGGACACTTCCTAGGCTAAGCTTACAGGCACGAGCCACCGTGCCCAGCCTTAGAAACTAGGTCTTGCTATGTTGCCCCGGCTAGTCTCAAACCTGCAAACTCAAGTGATCCCTAGCCTCAGCCTCCCAGGTAACTGGTATTACAGGCATGTGCCACCAAACCTGGCTATTTTTTTAGAAACTAGGTCTCACTGTGTTGCCTGGGGGTAGTCTCGAACCGGAGGACTCAAGCTATCCCTGGCCTCAGTCTCCCAGGGCTGGGACCACAGGCGTGTGCCACTGTGCCCAGCTTTACAAAATTTGAGATATTTTTTAGACCTTTTTTAATGAAAAAAAATTCAAATTATTTGGAAATCGTTTTGACTTGCAAGAAGAGACGAGCACAGAACAGAGAGTTTCTAGGTGGCTTTCAAGTAGGTTCCCCAGTGGTGAGTCTCACACAACCAGAGGATGTGGGCCATTTAGAAAGTTGATGCTGACAATGTATGCTCACATGTGCATGTTGCGTGTGTGTGTGCATGCATGTGGGGGGGTGTGCTCTGTGGAATTTTATTCATTCTATATGTAGGAAAGGAGACATGGTTTCTGAACAAAAGTCCACCTCAAGCCAGATAGGGAGACAGGGTGATTCCCGATGCAGGGGGCTCAGGCTTTTGGGGTGTCACTGCTGGTTTCGCTGGAGGCTGATGGCCACCCCCAGCACTCAGTTGACCAATTGACTGGGAGGGGTGGAGCCAGGACTCTCTTTGTTTCCACCTGTCCTAATGGTGCAGGAGTGAGGATGACTTTGGGTTTCTGGTTAGTTCTACATTCTCTGCCTCAGAGGCCCAGAACAGGTGGCCGGTGAGGCATTCGCCAAGGCTTCTGGCTCAAGGCAGAATGAACTGTGTGGGTCCTTTCATCTCAGGATGCAGGAAATGAGCAGCTCACAGTGCTCACCCCATGAATATTTGGAATATTTTGGTATCATTGATAAGGTTTGACCGAGAGATCATGGAAATGAATACATGGAAACAGCACATGTGTGGGTCATTGACGTGGGTTTGAGGTGACACTGGCTGTTAAAGAAATTCTCCTCAGCCAGGTAGTGTGACGTAAATTAGGTGAAGTGACCCATTAGCTATTTGGAGTCTACTCTGCAGGCTTGATTCTTTAAAAAAGAAATAATAATAACTGGACCAAATATGTAGCATGAAATTTACTGTCTTGCTGATTTCTAAGTGTGTGATTCATGGGTGGTCTGTACACTCTGTTGTGTGACTGCCCCCTCCCCCCTGCATCCAGCTCCATAACTCTTTACACCTGGAAAAGATTGAAACTCCGTACCTATCACCCAAGAACTCTCTTCCCCACTTTGCTTCCAGCCCCCATCAACCACCATTCTGCTTTGTATCCATGAATTTGACTACTCTGGGCACCTCAGCTAAGTGGAATCATGTGAAGCTGTTTCTTGTGACAGATGATTTCAATTAACATTACTGACCTCCAGTACTCGCCCCATACTGTACTATGTGTCAGACTGTCCTTTTGAGGGCTGAATAATATTCCACATGTGCAGAGACCACATTTTGTTTGTTCGATTTTCCGTTCCTTGGTGGACATGAGTTGCTTCCATTTTTTTGGTTTTTGTGAATAATGCTACAAATGTATAGATGTTTCTTACATCTTTTTCTTAGCTAGAAAAGTATCCGGGATGATACTACATAGTAAAAGGTGACTGATTTCTCTTGATTATGTGATTTGGGGAAGGAAAGGCAGGAAGATGGGAAGATCACATGCCCCGTGGGCAGGCTGGCACCTCACCAAGCATTAAGAAGGATTTCCTGTTCCAGCCCTTTCAGTTTGGTTGGCCTTGGTTTTCTCATAGCATCTTTTATTTTATTTTTTTCGTTGTTTTTTTTTTATTTAATTTAAATTTTTTAATTTGCATATATATGTGTATTTATATTTATATTACATTACTGTGTACCTCAGGGCTTTCCCACTTCCTAACACCTATTAACCATCCTATTCTTTTGTGCCCTTCGCCTCCCCCACCTTCTTCCCCTTCCTCCTCTCTTGCTCCATTGTTCAGTCCCATTGGTTGTTTTTATTTTTTCTTATTCATTTGTTTGTTTTTCCCTATATCCATCATATAAGTGAGACCATCCTGTATTTACTCTTTTTCTTTCTGGCTTATTTCTGCTCATATGAGTCTTTCTAGTTCCATCCATGTTGCTGCGAATGGCATGTGTTTGTCCTCCTTGATTGATGCTCATAGCACCTTTTAACTTCCCTCCCTATCCTACATGTGTGGAGGTTGAGGTCAGGCATTGCTTACTGTTAGAAGCTTGGTAATATCATAATGTTATAACATTGTACATGTTATACGTTATGATGTTACATATATACATTATATATACAACACATAGGACAATGGGCCCCTCAAGCCATGGGGCCTAGGTGTGCAGGCAGATATACCATCTTGGTTTGTGTAGGTGCTCCTGTGACATTCCCACAATCACAAAACCACATACTCACACTCTGCATCATTCGATGACACTGGACGATAAAGTGAAAATAGTGTATGTATCGGATTGGTTTTTTTATTTAGTCCATGAATATTTGTTAGGTGTTTCTCAGGTTCTAGGGCCTGGGACATAACATGGATTCCAGACCACCACAATAAAACAAATACCTCCATAAAGAGGGTCTCACAAACTTTTTGGTTTCCCAGGGCTTCTAAAAGTTACATGTATACTCTACTGTGATCCATTAAGCAGGCAATAACATTATGTCTAAAAACATACTACCCAAGCTGGGGCATGGTGGCTCGTCCCTGTAAGCTTCAGCCTTTGAAGCGGCTAAGGCTAGGGATTGCGGTTCGAGTCCCGCTTGGGGCAACACAGCGAGACCTAGTCCCAAAAAATAGCTGAGCATGGTGGCGCATGCCTGTAATCCCAGCTACCTGGGAAGCTGAGGTTGGGATTGCTTGAGTCCATGGTACCCCAGTCAATGTGAGCCTGCGATTCCATGGGCAAAATAGTAAGACCTAGTCTCAAAAAAATAATAAAAAAATAAAAACACACTATCCATACCTTGATTTATGAATCCTTCATTGTTTAAAGGTGGTAACCTGGGTCCGAGAGCCTTGAAAGAAGACACAGTATCTGGGGGGATAAAGTGAGCTATTCAGGGACAGCTATACTGAGCCAGAGTGTTCCTCATGATTACACATGCTCATGTGTTTACCCATGCAAGGGCCCAGTTGACAGAGGGGTAGACTGGGCAGAGATGTTAAATCATTTGTCTGTGTACTAAAGGGTGGATCCAGGGCTCTTAGATTTAAAAAAGAGAGAGAGAGAGATGGGCTGTGACCCAGACATTAGACTGAGCCTCTACAGCTAGCAAAACAAAGTCTCAAGTGGAAGGAGATGCATGGCAAACAAATAGTTAACCATGCTGTTAAATAATGTGTTAAAGATGCTATAATTGCATCTCAATGAAGTTTAAGAGCCCACAAAACTACAGTGAAAAGACCAGCACAGAGGTTATACTGGGAGAGAGAGGGTGAGGGTAGACTAGAAAGGGGCAAAAGGGAAATTTCTGGACTAACAGTAGACATCATCTATGCCCAGAGGGAAAATAGAATGGGCAGGGTGGGGAAGTTGTTGTGGACAAGTGAAGAGATGGCATGTAAGTAGACAGCTGAAAGTGTGAAGGAGTGAGCCTGGAGGAGCTCTGGGGAAGAGTTCAAGGAAGCACTAAAGGATGTGCAAAGGCCCTGGGGCAGGAGTGGGCTTGGTGTATTGACTGTGATAGGGTAGGGAGGGAGGGAGGAAGGGGGTTGGACCTGGGATG
The DNA here is from genome assembly GCA_004024945.1 of Uropsilus gracilis. Lineage (NCBI taxonomy): Eukaryota > Metazoa > Chordata > Mammalia > Eulipotyphla > Talpidae > Uropsilus > Uropsilus gracilis. The sequence continues at coordinate 4,573 of PVHY01031325.1, read as the reverse complement.
AAGCTCATATCACATGGTCTCATAACCTGGGGTAAGACTTGGGTCTTAGTCCTAAGTGTAATGGAAACCTGTAAGGTTTTGAAAATGGGATCGCCCAGTTAGGCTGCCCTGGAGAGAAGTCACTGGAGACACATTGCAGGACAACGTACTTACAGCCCCAAAATATAAAGAACTCAGCAACTCAAAACTAAAACATAAACCCTCATGAAAACATGGGTGACTGTTTCAAGCAGTTCCTAGAAGAAGAGCTGGCAGAGTCATTGGTCTGTGTTCTAAGGGGCGGAACCAGGACTTAAAATAAAAAAAGATGCGCTGTGATTAGATGTATGTCTCTATAGGGAGCAACTCCCTCCTACTACCTGCAAGTCAGAGTCCCTGTTTGGTGTCTCTGATCTGGCAGGTTATGTGTTGGGTCTGGGAATGATATCATCATTCACTTGTATGGAAATGTTCTGGCCTCAGGCCCAGCCCCACTCCCACCCTGCATAACCTCTGACTTATTCTTGGCCTCCTGGATGCTTTAAGGAGCTCAGCACTTTTTTTGAATGGAATAACTACCATTGTATAAAGAGGATTAGCCGGTGAGTTAGCCTCAGTCTCTTATGGTTTACCTTGACCTTGGGACCTTGAGTACAACTCGTCACCTGTAAATCAAGACGATGATGCCTAGTGTGGACATGGGGGCAAGGGCCAGGGGACTGTTGTACAGATAACAGTGATAACTTCCCTTACACCGTGTGCCCAGCACGATGCTAAGTGCTCCTATTACATTCACTCTTAGCATCGTCCCATTTTATGGATGAGAAAACTGAGAAATGGCTGAATATGCCCTAAAGCACAGAGCTAGGATTGAAATCAGACTACACAGCTCCAGAGACTGGAGCTGAGAGTGCACTTAGCCACTCTGCCCCCCTCCTTTGCCTCTTGATAAAGCAAGGCGGGTGGGCAAAGCACCTGGCAAGTAATAAGCACAGAATATGGGGGACTGGAAGCTTAGACCCTGGGAGGTTAAGGGAAGGAGCAAGGGAGGAGGAAGTCAAAGATAGCAAGACAGACGGGGAGCAATTAAAAATGAGACCTTGAGGAACCGGCCCAAGAACATTGATTCGTGTTTCAATGTATACCTCTTTGGTCTTAACGATGGTCCAGGCAGACAGCTAGAAGGAATTGGGGATATTTTTCAAAAGGAGACTAGTTGATGATGCGAGACACCCATGGTTCTGTGTTCTCCAAGTACCTGGAAACCGTCAGGAGTGATGCCTGTATCCTGCCTGCATTTTGTGTTTTGAGATCGCTCACCACCTGACATTAGCTGGCGAGACCTTGGCAAGGCAAATGTCAGTTTGTGTAATGAGAATCCTTCTCGAACCTGCCCTGAGCGGCTGTCATCCCTGACCCTCACAGATGCTGCCTCTGTGTGTAGAAGGTTTTCCTGTCCAGGCTTTGGTGGACAGCTGGGTTTTGACAACACTGTGCAGCCAAGCCTGCACCGACCTGCTCCAACTATTACATGGCAGCTTTAACTAGAAGTTTTTTTTCATGTGGTTCTCATTTTCCTCCTCCCGAAGTAGAAATGGAGTTTACATTTCAGGCCTCCATCAGAGTTTCTGAGCCTAGTTGTATCATGAACTAGAAAGGGAACCAGAGATAATTTAGAACAACTTCTTAACTTTTTAGGTGAGAAAACTCCAGCACAGAGAGTTCAAGTGACTTGTCCAAGGTCACACAGCATTCAGCAACAGAGATGGGGACTGGAACTGGGTTGCCTGACTTCCAGGCGGCAACAGTGATCTTGCCACAGTGCCTCACTCATGAGGAAGGGTTCGATGGTGCCTCAGACCATAGGTCCTGGAGTCGTACAGACCTGGTTCAGGCCCTGACCTTGCTCCCCTGTAAAGGTGTTGGCCTGGTGAGCTAGCATTAAGCCTCAGTTTCCTGGTCTGTGAAATGGGCATCACGTGCTATTCAGGAGCCTGCTGACCCGGGCTCACAGAGCTCATTGTTTAAGTCTTAGGAACTTTGCGAGCCACTAACTTGGTAACTTGAAATCAGCCATTGTGTGTGAAATCAACCATCACTGCAGATCAGAACCTTTCCCCTGCAGAATTGATGTTTCCCTGCACACCCCTGGGAGTTCTCTGTGCTAACCTCGCCAGGTCAGGATCCCAGTGGTAAGTGCTTGAGTCACTAAGGGTCAGAGTCCTCTGCCAGGCCCACTGCTGACTGGCAGAATTCAGCTTCTTGTGGCAGAAGACTTGGTTCCTAGGGGCCTCCTGCTGGTCTCTACCACACAGCTCCCCTAAACATGGCAGTTTGTTTCTTTGGGTTGATTTGACCTGAAATGGAGGGTCTGTGATCCTTACCTCTACCTTCTACATCCTGTTCTAAGGGCTCACCTGATAAGGTCGGGCCCACCCAGGATCACTCCCTTTTGGTGAGCTCAGAATGAATTGATGAGGGACCTTAATCACATCTGCAGCGTCCCTGCACCTTTGTCATAGAATGCAACCTGATCATGGAGCTGTGTTCTGGTCACATTCACAAGGCCCACCTGCACGCGCAGGGAAGAGATTAAACTGGGTATAAAGGAGATTAAACATAACACCGGGGGAGGCAGTCTTGGGATCCTCTTAGGAGTCTGACTCCCTCACTCCCTGGGGGAGGGCTTTGCCTGGTTTGGTCATGTGGCCTTCTCTGAGCCAATCATCTAATCGGAGATGAGACAGTGAGTCTAAACGCACAGCAAAGGGGATTCTGGGAGTAGAAGAGGTAGGGAAGTAGGCCACATAGAAAGGGCAGAAACCTTCTGGAGAGCACCCCCAGCATCTAAGACAAAGAAAATACAGTTTTCACACCAGGGAGGGCTTATTAAGGGCAGCAGACAATAGGTACGTAGCATAAGGAATGGCCCTTCCCTCCATCCCTCTTCCCCATCCACCCTTCCTTCCCCCAGGGAGGGCTTGTTAAGGGCAGCAGACATAAGTAACATAGCCTTAAGGAATGGCCCTTCCATCCATCTCTCCATCAGTCCCTCCCTCCTTTCCTTCTTTCCTTCCTCCCCCCCACCACCTTTCCTCTCCCTCCCCTTCCTCCCCCCTTCACTTCCCTCCCTCCACCCCCTTCCCTTTCTTTTCTTTGTCAGTCAGTGGATATACTTAGAGTCCTCCCATGTGCCAACACTTGTCTAGGTAAGTGTGGGATTTGAAATGTGAGAGACCTGAGTTCGAATCCTGACTAGGCCACGTACACCTTCAATCTGCTGAGCGCATTGGCAGGCCAATGCTCACCATGTAACCTTGGGGAAGTGATTTCTCTGACCTTCAAATTCCAGTGAGGAAACTTGTGGGGTGGGAGTAGGTTCAAAGTCCTAAAAGGAGTTGTTGGGAGTTCATGCTGGAGTCAGCTTCCTTGGGTTCCTGCCCCGTGAACTTTTTACTCATAGCGCCTTTGACGTCAAATGTATGGGTTTTTCCCTTCATGTCAGCAAAGTCTCCATCTCACTAGACAACAACCTGCAATTCAGATCACATCTGACCCTAACTGCCTGGAGTTAGCACAGACCCTACAGGCCAGGGGCACATCTCTGTAAGAGCGCCCCAGCTTCGGATGCTGATCCCAAGTCCCAGGCTATCAGCCACCCTCTGCAGACTCTTGTTAGGTTCTTCAGTTCCATCATTTGCTGGAATGGCCCACAGTATTCAGGAAAACACTTTACTTCCTAAGTATCCTTGACTTCCCTCTTAAGAACGTCCCCACCACTGTATCTGTTGAGATGGCTTTAGGTATTTGCTTTTTTATTGTGGAGCACTTAAACATCCACAGATAGGACACACTGATTTCCTCACTATCAGCCTCTGTCACCAGAAGCTGAGCTACAGATGGATAGAAGTTCCTTCTGTCTTGTTCACTATTGGTTCCCTAGTGCCTGGTGCAAATAGATGTTCAGTAAAAGTATATATGGGTGGGTAGAAAGAGGGAAGAAAAGAGAGGAAAAGACATGAAGCTTGGACATGATTAGAATGCAAAGGAAGTCAGATTGTGGGTCCCCAGTAAATGTGATGGCTGAAACTTCAGTCATCAGCAAAATTACCAAGAAATACCGTCTAATGCAAGAAGCAAAAGGAACCAGGAGTTGAATTCTGGAGAAAAGTATGTGTCAGGACAGGGGAGAAGGGAAAAGCTTTATGAAGCAGAACAAGAATAGAAGCCAGTGGAGACGATGGCCTGCAGCAAGAAAACATGGACCAATGGACTATAGACTGGCCACCAAGGCAAATTTAAGACTGAAAACCTACCAGCAAGGCTCGCATGGTTCCAGCAACACAGTCCCTCACCCAAGGAAAGGACACTGCCATAGGAAAGAGACTAATGGACTCAGCACAACTAGTAAACAACAAAGAGTGGGGTTTGAGAGAATGGAAGGGGCACCAGAGGGAGGAGGGAGGGGGAGGTATCCAAAAAAAAAAAACGCTTACAGAGGTTGTGATCTAAAGAACAAAATAATAAATAAATTTAAAAAAAACAGAAGCCAGGAGAGAAGGCTGCCTAGGAACCAACAGAAGAACTTCAGGAA
>PVHY01031324.1:0-12736 GCA_004024945.1 Uropsilus gracilis | reverse complement strand
AAATGGACCAGGATAACACCCTCACACCCTGTACAAAAATTAACTCAAAATGGATAAAGGACCTGGAAGTGAGACCTGCAACCATAAAATACATAGAAGAAAACCTGGGCAAAACCCTTCATGAATTTCACCTCAGAAATCCATTTGGGGAAACAACTATGGCCAGCAAAAAAATGAAGGAAAGCATAAACAGCTGGGATTACATAAAACTAAAAAATTTCTGTTCAGCAAAAGAGACAATTAACAAAACAAAAAGAAACCCAACCAACTGGGAGAAAGTTGTTGCCCTCCAGACAAGTGACAAGAGTCTGATAAACAGAGATCCACAAAGAGCTCCTACAGCTCAACAAAAACAAAGCAAATAACCCAATCAAAAAATGGGGAGAAGAGCTAGAAAGACACTTCACCAAAGAGGAGATACAGATGGCTAATAGACGTGAAAAAATGCTCCGCCTCACTAATAATTAGGGAAATGCTAATTAAAACCACACTGAGATACCATCTTACACCAGTAAGAATGGCCCACATAAATAAAACAGACAACAAATGTTGGCGCGGATGTGGAGGAAAAGGAACTCTCTTACACTGCTGGTGGGAATGCAAACTGGTCCAGCCACTATGGAAGACTGTGTGGAGGACTCTCAAACAATTGAATGTGGACTTACCATTCGACCCAGCAATCCCACTACTAGGAATCTCCCCAGAGAACATGAAGACATTAATTCAAATGACACATATACGCGCATGTTCATTGCAGCCCTGTTTACAGTTGCAAAGAATTGGAATCAAACCAAATGCCCCCAAGCAGATGATTGGCTAAAAAAAATGTGGTACATATACATGAAGGAATACTACGCATCTATCAAGGAGGACAAACACATGTCATTTGCAGCAACCGGGATGGAACTAGAAAGACTCATATTAGCAGAAATAAGTCAAAAAGAAAAAGAGAAGTACAGGATGGTCTCACTTATATGAGGGATATAGGGAAAATCAAACAAACAAATAAGAAAAAAATGAAAACAACCAATGGGACTGAACCATGGAGTGAGAGAGGAGGAGGGGGAAGAAGGCAGGGGAGGTGAAGAGCACAAAATATCAGGATAGTTAACAAATGTTAGTGAAGTGGGAAAGCCCCAGGGTAAAAAAAAATACAAAAAATAAAGCAACAACAACAAAAAAAAGAAAACCACACACACACTTACCATATATCGGAAGAGAACAACAGGCCTAACAACCAACAACATCAACTTAACCAAATAACAATTTGCAGAACAATGGGAGGAGTGAATGAAGGGGGGATATAAAGGGGGGATATGGAGGGAGGAAGAAGGGGGTATACAGAGGGGGATATAGAGGGAGGAGGAGGGATCAATTAATGCACAATTGTGACAAATCAAGAAAATGAATTTTAAAAAATGTATATAAGTCCATAACACCCAAATATCTTAAGTCATGATTCTACCACTTGTTATTAACACTTTTTTATTCAAATTCCTGCTGATTTATGATTTTCAGGCCATCAGGCATTGCTTTCAGCGTGAAACCTCCTGAATTCATTCAGACTCCAAAGGGTGCAATATATATCTTCATGGAACTTACCTGTACATTGATGTGTATAGATGAAATCTCTCTCTGTTTTTCACTTCATGGGGTAGATAAGGATATAGTCCTTATCACCCACAGATCTTAAGTCATGATTACTCTCACTTGTTATTAACCCTTTTTTCATTCAAATTCCTGCTCATTCAGGACTTTCTTGCTATAAGGGAGTGTTTAAAGCGAGAAACCTCCTGAATTCAATCACACCCCAAAGAGTGCAGTATATATCTTTCTGTGACTTCTCTGTACTTTGATGATCATAGATGAAATCTCTCTATATTTTACAATTCAAGAGGTAGAAAGGATATAAGTCTATATCATCCACAGATGTTAAGTCATAAATTCTCCCACTTTGTATTAACCCTTTTTTCATTCAAATTACTGCTGATTAATTCCTTTCAGGCCAAAAGGCAGTGTTTTCAGTGAGAAACCTCCTGATCAATCAGACTATAGGGTGCAGTATATCTAATTCTGTGTCCCTTCTGAACCTGATGATCATACATGAAATCTCTCTATATTTTACACTTCATGGGGTAGAATAGGATATATGTCCATAATACAACAGATCTTAAGTCATGATGTCTCACATTTGTTATTACACTTTTTCCTTTCAAATTCCTGCTGATATAGGCCATTCATGGCACAAGGCAGTGTTCTCAGGGAGAAAACTCCTGAATACAATCAGACTCCTAAGATTGCATTATATATCCTTCAGTGACTTCTCTTTATTTTGATGATCATAAATGAAATCTCTCTATGGTTTACACTTCATGGAGTAGAAAAGGATATAAGTCCATATCACCCACCCGTCATGATTAATTAAGTCATGATTTCTCCCACCCGTTTTTAACCCTTTATTCTTTCAAATTCCTGCTGATTTAGGCCTTTCAGCCAACACGCAGTACTTTCACTGAGAAACCTAAAATCAATAAGACTTCAAAGGTTGCAGTATATATCTCTATGGAACTTCCCTGTACGTTGATGTTTATACATGAAATTTCTCTCTGTTTAACACTTCATAGAGTAGAAAAGGATATAAGTCCATATCCCCCACAGATCTTAAGTCATGACTTCTCCACTTGCTATTAACACTTTTTTCATTCAAATTCCTGCTGATTTTGGCCTTTCAGCCCAACAGGCAGTGTTTCCCGCGAGAAAACTCCTGAATTAAATCAGACTCCAAAGGGTGCAGAATATATATTTCTGTGAAAATTCTGTAATGGTTATCATAGATGAAATCCCTAGGTTTTATACTTTATGGGGTACAAAAAGATATAGTGTATATCATCCACAGATCTTAAGTCATGATTACTCCCACTTGTTATTACCCCCTTTTCATCAAATTCCTGCTGATTTAGGCCTTTCATGCCATAAGGCAGTGTTTTCAGGGAGAAAATTCCTCAATTCAATCAGACTCCTAAGATTGCATTATATATCATTCTTTGACTTCTCTTGACTTTGCTGATGATAGATGAAATCTCTCTATCGTTCCATTTCATGGGTTAGAAAAGGATATAAGTTATATCACCAACGGAACTTAAGTCATGATTTCTCGAACTAATCATTAAACATTTTTTTTTCAAATTAATGCTGATTTAGGCTTTTCAGGTCTAAACTTCCTGATCAATTAGACTCTAAAGGGTGCAGAATATATCTTTCTGTGACTTCTCAGACTTTGATGTCATAGATGAAATCTCTCTATGTTTTACACTTCATGAGGTAAAAAATGATATATGTCCATATCATTCACTGATCTTAAGTCATGATTACTACCACTTGTTATTAACCATTTTTTTATTCAAATTCCTGCTGATTTAAGCCTCAGACAACAGGTAGTGTTCTCAGCGAGAAACCTCCTGAAATCAATCACTCCAAAGGTTGCATACATATCTTTCTGTGACTTTTCTGTACTTTGATGATCATAGATGAAATCTATGTTTTACATTTCCTGGGCTAGAAAAGTATAAGTCCATAATACAACAGATCTTAAGTCATGATTTCTCCCACTAGTTATTAACGATTTTTTCATTCAAATTCTTGCTGATTTAGGCCTTTCAACCAAATGGCAGTGTCTTCAATGAGAAACGTCCTGAATTCAATCAGACTACAAAGCGTACAGTATATACCTTTCTGTGACTTCTCTGTATTTTGATGATCATAGATTAAATCTATGTTTTACACTTCATGGGGTAGATAAGGAAATATGTCCATATCACCCAAAGATCTTAAGTCATGATTTCTCCCACTTGTTATTAACCCTTTTTTCATTCAAATTCCTGCTGCTTTAGGCTTTCTTGCCAACTGGAAGTATTTTCAGGGAGAAACCTCCTAAATTCAATTAGACTCCAAAGGGTGCAGTATATATCTTCTTGTGAATTCTCTTTACTTTGATGATCATAGATGTAATCTATGTTTTACAATTCATGGAGTAGAAAATGATCTATCTCCATATCGCCCACAGATCTTAACTTATGATTTCTCCCACTTGTTATTAACAGTTTTTTCATTCAAATTCCTCATTTTTAAGCCTTTCAGGCAATTAGACAATGTTTACAGGGAGAAAATCCCTGATTCAATCAGAATCCTAATGGGGCAGTATATATCTTTCGTTGACTTCTCTGTACTTTGTTAATCATAGTAGAATTCTCTCTATGTTTTATACCTCATGGAGTAGAAAAGAATATAAGTCCATATCACCCACAGATCTTAAATCATGATTTCTCGCCCATGATATTATCAATTTTTTCATTCAAAATTCTGCTGATTTTGGCTCATCAGGCTAACTGGAAGTGTTTTCATGTAGAATTTTTCTGAATTCAATCAGACTTCAACTTTTACACTATATATCTTTATGGAACTTCCCTGTACGTTGATGTTTATAGATGAAATCTCTCTCTCTTTTTCACTTCATGGGGTAAAAAATGATACAAGTCCACATCACAAACAGATCTTAAGTCATCATTTCTCCCACTTGTTACTAACACATTGTTTATTCAAATATCTACTATTTAGGCTTTTCAAGCAGTGTTCAGAGAATCCTCATGAATTCAGTCAGACTACAACGGGTGCAGTATATATCTTTCTGTGACTTCTCTATATTTGAAGATCTTAGAGAAATCTATGTTTTACACTTCATGGGGTAGAAAAGGATATAAATCCCTATCACCCACTGATCTTAAATCTTGATTTCTCCCACTTGTTATTAACCATTCTTTCATTCAAATTCTGCTGATCTAGGCCTTTCAGGCCAACAAGCAGTGCTTTCTGTAAGAACTCTCCTGAATTCAATCAGACTCTAAGGGTGCAGTATATATATTTATGAAATTTCTCTGTACGTTGATGTTTATAGATGAATCTCTCTATGTTTTTCTTTTCATTGGGTAGAAAATATATAAGTCCATATCACCCACATATCTTAAGTCACTTCTCCCAAATGTTATTAACCTTTTTTTCATTCAAATTACTGCTGATTTATGCCCTTAAGGCCAAAAGGCACTGTTTTCAGCGTGAAACCTCCTGAATTCAATCAGACTCCAAACGGTGCAGTATATATCTTTCTGTGACTTCTCTGTATTTGAAGATCACAGATGATATCTCTCTATGTTTCACACTTATGGGGTACTAATGGATGTATTCCATATCATACACAGACCTTATGTCATGATTTCTTCTATTTGTTATTAACTCTTTTTTTATTCAAATTAATGCTGATTTAGGCCTTTCAACCAACAGGCAGTGTCTTCAATGAGAAACCTCCTAAATTTAATCACACTCCAAAGGATGCAGTATATATCTTTATGGAACATCCCTGTACGTTGATGTTTATACATGAAATCTCTCTCTGTTTTACACTTCATGGGGTAGATAAGGATATATGTCCATGTCCATATCACCCAAAGATCTTAAGTCATGATTTCTCCCACTTGTTATTAACACTTTTTTCATTCTATAATTATTGCTGATTTAGGCCTTTCAGGCCAACTGGAAGTGTGTTTGTGGAGAAAATTCCTGAATTCAATTTGACTCAAAAGGGTGCAGTATATACATTTCCGTGACTATTCTGTACTTTGATGATAAAAGATGAAATCTCTCTATTTTTTCACTTCATGTAGTAGAAAAGGATATAAGTCCATATCATTAAAGATCTTAAGTCATGATTTCTCCCGCTTGTTTTTAACAATTTTTTTCATTCAAATTCCTGCTTACTTAGGCCTGTCAGGCCAAAAGGCGGATTTATCATGAGAAACCTTCTGAATGCAATCAGACTCCAAAGGATGCAGTATATAACTTTCTGTGACTTCTCTGTATTGATGATCATAGATGAAAAATATGTTTTAATCTTCATGTAGTAGAAAATGATATAAGTCCATATCACCCACAGATCTAAATTTATGATTTCTCCCACCTGTTAATAACCCTATTTTCATTCAAATTCCTGCTGATTTATGAGTTTTAGTCCAACAGGAAGTGTTTTCAGGGAGAAACCTCCTGAATTCAGTCACACTCCAAAGGGCGCAGTATATATCTTTCTGTGACTTCTCTGAACTTTGATGATAATAGATGAAATATATGTTTTACACTTCATGGTTTAGAAAAGGATATAAGTCCATATCACCCACAGATCTTAAGTCATAATTTCTCCCACTTGGTATTAACCCTTTTTTCATCCAAATTCCTGCTGATTTCCGCCTTTCAGGCCAAGAGACATTGTTTTCATTTACAAACCTTCTGAATTCAATCACATTCAAAGGGTGCAGTATATATCTTTAAGGAACTTCCCTGCAAGTTGATGTTTATAGATGAAATCACTCTGTTTTACATATCATATTGGAGAGGATATAAGTGCATATCACCCACAGATCTTAAGTCAAGATTTCTTGACTTGTTATTATTCCTTTTTTAATTCTAATTCCTGCTGATTTAGGCCTTTCATGCCATAAAGCAGTGTATGCAGGGAGAAAATTCCTGAATTCAATCAAACTCCTAAGATTGCTTTTTATAACTTTCTGTGACTTTGCTTTACTTTGATGATCATAGATGAATGAAATCTCTCTATGGTTTATGCTTCATGTAGTAGAAAAGGATATAAAACCATATCATCACAGATCTTAAGGCATGATTTCTCCCACTTGGTATTAATCCTTTTTTTTTTCAAATTCCTGCTCATTTAGGCCTTTCAGGCTAGTGGGTAGTTTCTTCAGAGAAACATCCTGAATTCATTCAGACTCCAAAGGTTGCAGTATATATCTATCTGTGACTTCTCTGTACTTTGATGATCATAGATGAAATCTACGTTTTATACTTCATGGGGTTGAAAAGGATATAAATCCATATCACCCACAAATCTTAAATCTTGATTTCTCCCACTTTTTATTAATACTTTTGTTATTCAAATTCTGCTGATTTAGGCCTTTCAGGCCGACAGGCAGTGCTTTCAGTGAGAACCCTCCTGAATTCAATCAGACTCCAAAGGGTGCAGTATATATCATTTTGGAAATTCCGTGTACATTGATGTTTATAGATGAATTCTCTCTCTATTTTTTACTTTTTGGGGTAGAATATATATAAGTCCATATCACCCACAGATTTTAAGTCATGATTACTTCTACTTGTTATTACCCCTTTTTCATTCAAATTCCTGCTGATTTAGGCCTTTAAAGCTAAATGGAAGTGTTTTCAGGGAGAAATACCCTGATCAATTAGACTTCAGAGGGTGTACGATATATCGTTCTGTGACTTCTCCATAATTTCATGATCATAGATGAAATCTCTCTCTGTTTTATTCTTGATATGATTGTGATTGAAAAGGATATAAGTCCATATCACCCACAGATTGTAAGTCATTATTTCTCCCACTTGTTATTAACAATTTTTTCATGCAAATTCTTGCTGATTTAAGCTTTCAGGCCATATGGCAGTGTTTTCAGTCAGAAAACTCCTGAATTAAATCAGAATCCTAAAATTGCATTTTATGTCTTTCTGTGACTTCTCTTTATTTTGATGATCATACATGAAATCTCTCTATGTATTACACTACCCATGTTAGAAAAGGATATATGTCCATATCACCCACAGATCTTAAGTCTTGATTTCTCCCACTTGTTATTAATGCTTTTTTCATTCAAATTACTGCTGATTTAGGCTACTCAGGCTAATATGCAGTTTTTCATGCGAGAAACCTCCTGAAGTCAATCACACTCCAAAGGTGCAGTATATATCTTCTGTGACTTTTCTGCACTTTGGTGACCATAGATCAAATATCACTATATTTTCCATTTCATGGTGTATTAATGGCTATAAGTCCATATAACCCACAGATCTTAAGTCATGATTTATCCTACTTGTTATTAACCTTTTTTTCATTCAAATTCCTGCTGATTTAGGCCTTTCAGGCCAAGGGCTGTGTTTTCATCAAGAAACATTCTGAATTCAATCACACTCCAAACGGTGCAGTATGTAACTTTATGGATCTTCCCTTATGTTGATGTTTACAGATGAAATCTCTCTATATTTTACAGTTCAAGAGGTAGAAAATCATATAAGACCATATCACCCACAGATCTTAAGTAATGATATCTCCCACTTGTTTTTACTCATTTTTACATTCAAATTAATGCTGATTTAGGCTCATCAGGCCAACTGGAAGTGTTTTCAGGGAGAAACTTCCTGAATTCAATTGGACTCCAAAGGGTGCAGTATATATCTTTTTGTGACTTCTCTTTACTTTCATGATCATAGATGAAAGCTCTCTATGTCTTACACTTTATGCGGTACAAGAGGTTATAATCTATATCATCCACTGATGTTAAGTCATGATTTCTCCCACATGTTATTAACCTTTTTTCATTCAAATTCCTGCAAATTTATGCCTTTCAGGCCACAAGGCAATGTTTTCAGTGAGAAACCTCCTGATCAATCAGACTCTAAAGTGTTCAGTATATATATATATATTTCTGTGACTTCTCTTTATTTTAGTGACGATACATGAAATCTATCTATGTTTTACACCTCAAGGGAAAGAAAAGGATATAAGTCCATAATACAACAGATCTTATGTCACGATTTCTCCCTTTCACGTCAACAGGCAGTGTTTAAAGCGATAAAGCTCCTGAATTCAATCACACTCCAAAGGGTGCACTATATATCTTTCTGTGACTTCTCTTTACTTTGATGGTCATAGATGAAATCTCACTATGTATTACACTACATGAGGAGAAAAGGATATACCCATATCACCCACAGATTAAGTCATGATTTCTCCCAGTTTTTATTAACCCTTTTTATATTAAATTCCAGCTGATTTAGATCTTTCAAGCCAACAGGCAGTGTTTGCAGGGAGAAACCTCCTGAATTCAATCAGACTTCATAGGTTGCAGTATATATCTTTATGTGAATTCTCAATAAGTTGATGATCATAGATGAACTCTCTCTATGTTTTACACTTCATGGGGTGGAAAATGATATAAGTCCATATCTCCCACAGATCTTAAGTTATGATTTCTCCCATGTGTTACTAACCCTTTTTTCATTCAAATTCCTGCTGATTTAAGCCTTTCAGGCCACAGGCATGGTTTTCAGAGAGAAACCTCCAGAATTCAATCAGACTCCAAAGGTGCAGTATATATCTTTCTGTGTCTTCTCTCTACTTTGGTGATCACAGATGAAATCTCTTTGTTTTACACTTCATTGGATTGTAAACCATTTTTCATACAAATTCCTGCTGATTTATTCCTTTCATGCAAACAGGCAGTGTTTTCAGTGAGAAACCTTCTGAATTCAATCACACTCCAAAGGATGCAGTGTATATCTTTCTGTGACTTCTCTGTATTTTGATCATCACATATGAAATCTATCTGTTTTTCACTTCTTTGGGTCGAAAAGGATATAGTTCCACATCACCCACACATCTTAAGTCATGATTTCTCCCACTTGTTATTAACCCTTTTTCATTCAAATTCCTGCTGATTAAGGTTGTCCAGGCCAAATGGCATTGTTTTCAAGGAGAAACCTCCTGTATTCAATCACTCCAAAGGGTGCAATATATAACTTTCTGTGACTTCTCTGTACTTTGATTATCATAGGTGAAATCTCTCTATGTTTTACACTTTATGGAGTAGAAAATGATATAAAAAATATCACCCACATATCTTAAGTCATGATTTCTACCACATATTAACACTTTTTTCATTGAAATTCCTCCTGATTTAGGAGGAACTGGCAGTGTTTTCAGTTAGAAACCTCCTGAATTCAATCAGACTCCAAAGGGTGCAGTATATATCTTTCTGTGACTTCTTTGTAGTTTGATGATCATAGATGAAATCTCTCTGTTTTACACATATGTGGTACAAAAGGATGTAGTCCATATCACCCACAGATCTTAAGTCTTGATTTTCCCCACTTGTCATTAAAACTTTTTTTTCAAATTCTTGTTGATTTAGGACTTATGGCCCACATTCAGTGTTTTCAGCGAGAAACCTTCTGATTCAATCAGAGTCCAAAGGGTGCAGTGTATATCTTTATGGAAATTCCAGTACATTGATGTTTAGTGATGAAATCTCTTTATGTTTTACACTTCATGGGGTAGAAAAGGATATAAGTCCATGTCAACCACAGATCTTAATTCATGATATCTTCCAGTTGTTATTAACCCTTTTTTCATTCAAATTCTGCTTATTAGGATTAGGATTTTCAGGCCAATAGGCAGTGTTTTCAGTGAGAAACATCCTTAATTCAATCAGAATCCAAATTTTGCTATATGTATATTTCTGTGAATTGTCTGTACTTTGATGATCATAGATGAAATCTCTCTATGTTTTACCACATGGGTAGAGAAGGATATTAGCTCATATCACTCACAGATCTTTAGTCATGATTTCTCCCACTTGTTATTAACACTTTTTTATTCAAATTCCTTCTCATTTAGGCCTTTCAGGCCAATAGGCAGTGTTTTCAGTCAGAAACCTCATGATTTCATCAGAATGCAAAGGGTGCAGTATATATCATTATGGAACTTCCCTGTATGTTGATGTTTATTGATGAAATCTCTCACTGTTTTAAACGTCATTGCGTAGAAAAGGATATAAGTCCATATAACCCACAGATCTTAAGTCATGATTTCTTCCACTTGTTATTTACCATTTTTTCATTCAAATTCCTGCTGATATAGGACTTTCAGTCCAACAGGCAGTGATTTTAGTAAGAAACCTCCATAATTGAATCAGACTCCAAAGTTTGCAGTATATATATTTGTGAATTCTTTGTAATTTGATGATCATGGATGAAATCTCTCTATGTTTTACACTTCATGTGATAGTAAGAATATAATTCTAAGTCACGAACAGATCTTAATTCATGATTTTTTCCAATTGTTTTTAAATATTATTTCATTCAAATTCCTGCTGATTTAGGCTTTTCAGGCAACAAGAAGTGTTTTCAGAGTGAAAGCTCCTATACACAATTAGACTCCAAAGGGTGCATTATATACCTTTCAGTGAGTTATCTTTACTTTGATGATCATAGATGAAATCTATCTATGTTTTACACTACTTGGGGTAGAGAAGGATATTAGTCCATATCTCCCACAGATGTTTAGTTATTATTTCTCCCTCTTGTTATTAACCCCTTTTCATTCAAATTCCTGTTGATTAGGTCTTTCAGTCCAACAAACAGTGTTTTCATCAAGAAACCTTCTGAATTCGATCAGACTCCAAATGGTGCAGATATATTATTCTGTGACTTCTCTGTTTTTTGATGATCATAGTTGAAAACTCTATATGTTTTACACTTCATCTAGTAGAAAAAACATGAGCTCATATCACCCATAGATCTTAAGTCATGATTTCACCCAGTTTTTATTAACACTTTTTTCATTCAAATTCCTGCTGATTTAGGACTTTCAGGCCAACAGGCCAAGTTTTTTATTGAGAAACCTTCTGAATTTAATCACACTCCAAAGTGCGCAGTATATATCTTTCTGTGACTTCTCTGTAGTTTGATGATCATAGGTGAAATCTCTCTATGTTTTACACTACACCCGGTAGGGAAGGATATTTGTCCATATCACCCACAGATCTTTAGTCACGATTTCTCCCACTTGTTATTAACCCTTTATTCATTCAAATTCCTGCTGATTTAGGCCTTTCCGGCCAACTGGCAATGTTTTTAAGGAGAAACCTTCTGAATTCAGTCAAACTACAAGGGTGCAGTATATATCTTTCTGTGACTTCTCTGTACTTTCATGATAATAGATGAAAACTGTCTATGATATACACATCATGGAATAGAAAGGGATATAAATCCATATCTCCCACAGATCTTAGTTCATATTTCTCTAAGTTGTGTTTAACTATTTTTTTCTTTCAAATTCCTGCTATTTAGGCCTTTCAGTCCAACTGGCTGTGTTTTCAGCAAGAAACATTCTGAATTCAATCATACTACAGGGTGCAGTATTTATCTTTCTGTGACTTCTCTGTGCTTTGATGAATATAGATGAAATCTATCTATGTTTTACACTTCCTGGGGTACAAAACTATATAAGTCCATATCCCACACAGATCTTAAGTCATGATTTCTCCCACCTGTTATCAACACTTTTTTCATTCAAATTCCTGCTGACTTAGACCTTTCAGTTCAACAGACACTGTTTTCAGTTAGAAACCTTCTGAATTCAATAACACTCCAAAGGGTGCAGTATGTATCTTTATCAATTTTCCCTTATGTTGACGTTTATAGAGGAAATCTCTTCCTGTTTTACACTTCATGGAGTAGATAAGTATATAAATACATATCACCCACAGATCTTAAGCCATGACTTCTCCCACTTGTTATTAAACATTTTTTCATTCAAATTCCAGCTGTTTAAGGCTTTCAGGCCAACAGGCAGTGTTTTTATCAAGAAACCTCCTGAATTCAATCAGACTCCAAATGTTGCAGTAAATATCTTTCTGTGACTTCTCTGTACTTTGATGATCATAGATGAAATCTCTCTAAGTTTTACAGTGCATGGGGTAGAAAAGCTTATAAGTTCATATCAAGCACAAATCAAGTCATGATTTGTCCCACTTGTTATTAAACATTTTTTCATAGAAATAATTTCTGATTTATTCCTTTCAGGACAATAGGCAGTGTTTTCAGC
>PVHY01031323.1:0-12735 GCA_004024945.1 Uropsilus gracilis | reverse complement strand
AATGAGTACGTGCATTGTTGTGTGAAATGTAATGGGACACTGAGCCCTAAACAGGAAACAAAGGCTGCACTTCTGGATAGCTAGAAAGAACACTCAGTGGATGAAAAGCTGGGGGAGGGGGGACGGGACAGGACGACGGGACGACGGGGACGGGGACAGACGGGGGGACGGGACGGGGACACGACAGCTGGAGCCCAGCTGTGAGAGCCAGGCTGAGCTCTAAGCACAGTGCAGAAGACACATGAGGATGGGAGAAGGATGATATCATCAGATGGAAGGGAGGGAAGCTAAGAGCAGTAGTTTCAGATCATAAAGCATGGTTCCAAGTATGGCCAACGATTTCAGTAAGGCAAAACCCAGACAACAGTCTCCAACTTAACTGTAATGCAGACTGATGCTGCAGTTTAAGAAATGCAAATCAGCCCGGAAACATCCATCCCAAAATCAAGCTGAGCAGTAACCCCAAGTCTCAGGTACTGTATCAAGTACAGCTTCCCGGGGTTGTCTGAGATCACATTACTTCAACAATGCTAAGAGACTATCAAACTGTGCCTTAGCATTAAATAATCACTATTCCAAAATGACTGGAGTGTTTACTTCCACACTGGGAGGAAGGTGATGTGAAGAACAGAGACACTGCGGTCTCACACACTTCTGTGCCTGCCAGAGTCCCTGTGTGGTGACAATGCAGCCTGGTGTCTTCTGAGGGTGTATGATCAGGAAACAAAGGTATCTTTTTTCTGCCATGGCATGAGAAGGGCCAGGCACCAATACGCATCTGTCCTGGGTGTGGGCTGACCTATCTACATCTATATACCACATTTATCTTCTTTAGGAACACTTCCTGAAGCGGAAGTTTACCTTTTCCCAATTCTCCAATTAAATATGCAAATCCTCAGAAAACTCATCTTCAAAAAACAAAGAGAAAAAACAACAACTCACCAAAGACTTTTTCACTGTCCGCTGCTCTCGGAAACACATACAGGATCTGAAAGTGGAGCATGGAGAGAAGGCAGATGAGTCTAACTTCTTGTAGACTGTCAACTTACAAAGACACTTGGGGATGGCCTATTAGAAGCAAATAGCTTAACTAACAATCTACAGAAGCCACCAAAGCAGGTCATGAAGCCATCTAAATGTTGGCCTCAGAAACGTCATCTGATGACCACAGTGTCATTTCTCCTTCAGGTAATTGGGGAACAGGAAGTGACCTATTAAGTCAGCCAACAATGCTAACCATAGACCAGCCAGGACAATAAAAAGACATGTAGGTGGTTTCAATATCTGTAAATGTGACACATCTAAATTCCCAAACTAACTTGGGGACCTGTTTATGAGGGATGTAGACAAATATGAGGGAATTACATGCTAGACACAATTAACAGAACGTCACAACCACATACTGAAATTTTGAAAAACACAACAAATATTAACTAGATGGATTTCAGCAAGGTTGCTGGAGCCAAGAAACCAGCACATCTTATCAAGCAACTGTCCTCAGATCAGAAGATAATGTTAATCTAACGTTCTATTTTAAAACAAGTCATCACTTTATTCCATTAGGTGGGAAACAGTTTTCTCATCAACCTCGAGTTCACATAACTCAGAAAGATATGGGGACCAAAGGACAGGCACGTTTAAAGCAAGATCTTTGAAAACATGTTTGCAAAAAATGATGTCAAGAGCAAACGTGTCAGGTATACAAACCCTGTGATCCAGGCAAATCCCCTAAGTCCTCAAATCATGATTTTTGTTGTTTTTTTTCAGTCCTTTTTATAAAGCAGAAGTACCTGTACAGAGCCACCCAAAGCCACCAGGGGGATAATTCACAGCAGAGCATGAATTAATACCAAACAGGGTAATCTGGTGAGGTCAGATTCCAGAAATACTGAGGGAGAATGAAGGAATAAGTTCCTACTTACTTCGACAGACTCAGCTGTGACAGGTTACTTGCCAACACCAGACCACACCCCCTCAAGACCTTGCCCACAAACATTTCATTTCACTTCCTGGGCCTCAAGCCTCCTGAGGGCTCTGGCCAAACTTCCACTGTCACAAAGTCGTTGACAGCTTGTGGGGGAGACGATAACACCCAAACCATATCTACACCAAGGAGATTATCAATGACTGCATGATCCTGAGAAGCTAGGACCTCCTTTCTGTACTTCTGCGTCAGCTCTGAAGCACGAGCTAGAGGACTAGCTGCATTAGGCCACGAGATGCCCTTCAGGTAGATTATTCCTACATCCGAACTGTCTTTCTCACACTGGAACAGCTACCCATCCAAAGAAAACAGGATTGCCATCCAGACACCAAAGATCCCACGGAGAACTCAAGATGCCCGGAAAGAGGTCCTGCATAAACTCTGAAAAAGGAAATAGTGAAACTGGATGCTCCTCCCGGGCCCCTTGGGCTGTGGCAGTTAATCTGCCAGGAGGAGGAGTTGGAACGGAGTTGGACCAGAAGCAGGGAGAGAAGGAGTGGAACCAAGTGAAGCGGAGAGCTCGGAGGTTTTGGTGCCTGGAGAAGGATCCAGAAGCCTGGAGAAGGACCCAGAAGCGGAGCCTTCTGCGGCTCTTCCAGCACTGGGCTCTGAAGGGTCAGAAGCTGTGTGAGGGTGAAGGAGAGGTGACCCAGAAGAAGTGCTGAGCCACTGCACAATCCGGAGAAAGGAGAGACCCTCAAGTGACTACCACTGAGGTTTGGAGGGGCAAAGGGCATCATCTTGGACTGTGTTGAGGACTTTTGAACTAAAGGGTGACTGGAGTAAGATAACTGACCATTTGTGGCTTTAAAGGAAAAAACCTGTTTTCTTGGTTAACTTTCCTTGTTAATAAAATCCCTGGTTAAACTGCATTTTGAGTGGCAACTGTTAGGCGAGCGGGGTGATGCAGGCCTGTGGTTTGTAAGTCGGAGGTTTTTGCACCTTTTTGACCCGATTTCAATAGGCGTGTAGGGGGCGGGGCGTGCAGGAGGGATTCTGACACTTCACCTGCTGAGGATGAAACTGGGTGCCCCACCCCATCCTTGGGTTGTGGCAGTCGGGCCTGCCCCTTGCCCCTCCCCCTTGGGTTTGCAGCAGTTAGACCCTTGAGTAGTGGCAGTTGGCCACGCCCTTGCCACAGAGGTGGGGCTGACTGCCACAACCCAAGGATGGGGTCGGGGCACCCAGTTTCATTCCCTGAAACGGACCTAGGAGTTTGTCGGTTGGAGGGTCTTTTTGGCCCAAGCCCCCTCCTCCGTCTCTTTGGAGACCCGATTTTCAGTAGCAAGGTACCTAGAAATGGCCAGCGATCTGGAAAGCTGATTTGTGCATCAGCAACTGTGGAAGTTTGAAGAGCCTTGGAGAAGTCGAGCCACGTAGAACACTGGAGAGAAAAGAAGAAAAGCGAGGATGCCTGCGAAAGACTGGACTTTGCAAAAGTGCCTACCTCTGAGGTTCAGAGGGGCAAAGGAACCATCATTGGACTGTGCCTTGGGACGGAGAATGGTGACTGGGGTAAGATAACTGCCACTTGTGGCTTTAATGATGTTTCGTTCTCCCTGTTGAGCTCCCTTGTTAATAAACCCTGTTGTTAAACAGCAATGTTTATTGTCTTTTTGTTTGTTTGTTTGTTTGTTTGTTTTTTGAGACTAGGTCTCGCTATTTTTGCCTGGAGCCACAGGCTCACGTTGCCCGGGGTACCAGACTCAAGCCATCCTCAGCCTCAGCTTCCCAGGTAGCTGGGATTACAGGCGTGCACCACCACACCCAGCTATTTTTTTTGGAACTAGGTCTCGCTACGGGCCCCAGGCGGGACTCGAACCGCCATCCCTAGCCCCGGCTGCTTCATAGGCTGAAGCTTACAAGCACGAGCCACCGTGCCGGCCTAAACAGCAATTTGAGTGGCAACTGCTAGGCGCAGGTGGAACGGTCCCGGGTTGGAGACCCGATTTCAAGGAGAGTCCCCATACCCCGTGGATAAAAGGGCCACACGGTAAGTGCAGGTCCACACACTGCCACTTACCAAGGCTATCTGCAGGGATCCCGGAATCTCAGCTGCTGCTCAGGCGCCGGTCAGTTCCAGGCGGGTTCATCTCCTGGGCGGAGCAGAAACGCAAATGCAGTCCCCGACCAGCACCGTGCTCGCTCTGCAGACACCCCCGCCTCGCGGGGTCCCCCACCTCCCTGGACTCCAGCGCAGCTCCAGAAGCCTCTGGAAAGCACATTGGAAAGGAGCAGTCGGATCTCATTCTGAGCATCACCAGAAGCACAGCAGACTGGCTGTCCCCTGCCCCGACCTGCGGCTCCAATATCCCACCCGTCACCCTGACCCACCCGGGTCCAAGCCATACCCCTGCCTTCCAGGGGTCCAGCACCCCAACTCGCGCCCCCTCTGTGACCCTGGGTTCCCCCCTCACCACAGACCCGCATCCGGCCCCGCACCCACCTTCGCGCTCTCTCCCGCCCCAGAACGGCTCCCTCCCGCCGCCCCCGCCTCCCCTCCAGACACACACCCCCTGCAAGACGTACACCCAGCGGAACCCGAGCCGGGGCCGCAGCGAAACAGCGCCGAAAGATGGCGGAACGGGGCCGAGGGGCGGGGCCGCGCACGCGCAGAAGGAAGGTGGGCGCCGTCTTCCCAGAACCGCTCGCGGCAGCTCTGACTACATTTCCTACAAGCCTCCGCGCCGTCCTGCGGGCCTGGAGGCGCCGTTTGTGCGGCGTGGAGAACCCTTGGTGCAGACACTAGAGGGGACCGTGGGGGAGGAGGGCGGACGGGCGCGTCCGGGGAGGCGGGAAGATGAAGGGGGAAGCCAGGGTCCGGCGCAGCGTGGAAAACGAGCGCCGTTTCCGGACTCCCTTCCTCGCTGCGCCTGGGACGGTGTAGCTGAGCGCGGACTTGAGGCTGCTGAGGCCGCTGCACCGCCGCAGAGACGGGCAGATGCCGAGATGAGGGGCCCCGCTGGGCGGGAAGGACCCAGGCCCGCCCTCCCCGGCTCCTGGGGTACCCAGTCGGGGAGGGGGTGACCGCCCGCTCGTCTCCGTCCTCCCCTGACACCTGCTGGGCTCCTCCAACCCCGCTGCCCGAGCAGGACGGGCTCAGGGGTGGAGCTCCGGGGTCGGTCTCGGCCCTGCCCTCAAGGGGGGCATGACCGTGAGGGACGTGGGTTTCAGGCCCCGCCCCGCCCCCCCAACTCCGTTTTCTCCCTCTGTGGACGAGTGGCTAAAGGACCCCGCATCGCGGGCCTCGGTGACGTCAGTACTCGGTGCGGTCACAATGGAGGGACAGGTTGGCGATTACAGATTTGTCCTCGTGCCCCTAACGGAGCCCACACTGTCCTGCTCAGCCGCTTGGTATTCTGGGATTGCGGCGTTGCCCGCCACCTGCCCCCCCCCCCCAAAGTAACGATAAGGACCTAAAAACGGAGAGTTGGAACATCCTCAAGAGAAGCAGCCCCATCCCGACCCTCTTGGGGAGACTTCAGGGAACCTGGCCGCGATCCGGCCCCGCGCGCTGCAGGGTAAGCGCTGCCTAGACTCGGACCGAAGCTGGCAGCCTGCAGCCGGGGTGAAGCTCTTCACCAGGGGAGGCGGTGAGGTGAAACTCGGTGGGGTAACAGCAAGGGTGGGGTTGAATGCTCTGGCTCAGTCGAGGCTGGAGAGTCAGGGTGGGGAAGATGGTTCCAGCACAGCAAGGAACTTGTGAAATCGGGTCTCCAAAAGGAAAGGGGAGGAGGGAGAGCAAGAGCCCCCTCCAACTCTACAAACCCCCAAGGGTTCGTTTCACCGGTGCCTAGCAGTTGCCATTCAAATTGCACTTTAACAACAAGGTTTTATTAACAAGGGAGCTGAACAGGGAGAACAAAACATCCTTGAAGCCACACGTGGCAGTTATCTTACCCCAGTCACCATTCTCAGACCCAAAGGTCCCCAAGGCACAGTCCAATGATGGTTCCTTTGCCCCTCTGAACCTCAGAGGAAGGCACTTTGGCAAAGTCCAGTCCTTTCGCCGGCGTCCTCTCTTTTCTTCTTTTCTCTCCGGTGTCCACGCTGCTCGACTTCTCCAAGGCTCTTCAAACTTCTTCCATGATGACTGATGCAGAAATCAGCTTTCCACATCGCTGGCCATCTCTAGGGACCAGCATTCCATAGCACCTTGCTACAACGCCACGCTCTCCTCACTGGCCACACTTCTGCCAGCCGCCATGGCTCCTAGTCACCTCCAGCTCACACTACCAGGGGACTTCTGCCCAGCCTGGTCATTCGCGATCCTCTTTACCCGCTTGCCATTCTCTTCTCTCCCATAAGTTCTCTTTCTCTCCAAAAGTTCTCTCTCCTCCCCAAAAGGTCTCTCTTTTTCCCTAGTCTCTGCTCCCTGCCTTTTTATTCCCCCCCTGCTTCTGGTCCAACTTTCTGTTCCAACTGCCACTTCTGGCAGTTTAACTGCCACACCAAAGGGGGGGAGGGGCTAACTGCCACCGGCCAATGGGGGAGGAGCACCTTGTTAACTGCCACAAGGGGGGGTGAGAAGGGCACCCCTTTTCAGACAAGGACAAGTTAGGTTGTGGGGGGAGCCTCATCCTCAGGTTGATTGTGAGGAACTCAGGAGGGTTTTACACGCCAGCACAAGCACCTTGGAACTGCACTTTTCCCCTGCAGGCCAGCAGCTCACCCCAACTGCAAGGTCCTGCCTTCTGCACAACGGTGGTGACACCTACTTCCTGGGGGAAGCCACTGAAACCACTCAGTTCCCCCTGAAGAACTGGGCCCCCTAGTTCCTGACAACAGTAGCAGATTTGCCAGCTGTGCACCCACGCAGCAAATATTTATTTTTATTTTTCACTCAGAAAAGCACACATGGAGACGCTTATTTTTTGGGTAATTTTCATACAATATTGGTCACATTTGTATGGCTGGCACTCCCCTTAGGTATAGCCCTCCCCTCCATGTTATATCCCTGTGCTCCCGCTCTACTCCCCCGTTCCCCCTTCCCCCTTCTGGTCACTCCAGCTTCTCGCACTGCAGGTTGTTGGTCCATGTTTTGCCCATGGGTCTTCTCTTTTTTCCTGGAACAATGTCCTTTCTTCTTGGGTTGCGCTCCTGAAACAACAGACCAGACTGTTCAGGTCTCCAGGAGTAACTGAGGCAGATAGTCAGCCCAAGCACATCAGGAACTTGTTGTAGGGCAAATGCGTGGTGCAGCTCTCCAGGCTCCTTTCTGGCATCTGTCATGTGGTGCTGTTTGTGTGCTGTATAGTTTGTGTGCTGTATCTTGGTTTGGGAGCCCAACTCCCAGCCACTGAAGAGTGGAGGCATTCCCTGCTTGACTTCCCCAGATGCTGATCCAGCCCTTCTCCTTTCTCATGTTAGCAGTTCTGCCATGGGGCCACAGCCACAATTCTGTGGCTTTCTTTCTCCATTGGTTGCTAAAGGAGGGAGGCTTACTCGCATTGCACAAAGCTGTGGACCAGGGATTTGGTTCTCCACTTCCAGAGACAATGCAGGTGGAAATCTGTGACAGGTTACCACAATCACTGGCCTCACATTCTTGTCCCTATAGTCCCTAAATATATAGAATTTCTTGCCTGTCAGTTCTATGATGTTTAGTGAGAGCTGACTTCTGGGAGAAAATTTTGCCACATTCTTCACATTCATAGTTTTTTCTCCTTATTTGAATTGCCTGATGTAGCATGGGTTTTCCCACAGTCTTCACACTCATAAGGTTTGTCACTGTGTAAAGTCACTCACAAACCTGAAGACTTTATTTGGAGGAAAAAGTGACCTTATATTCTTCACACTCACAGGGTTTCTCACCTGTGTGAATTCTGATGTTGAACAAGGGCTGAACTCCTGCAGAATGTTTTCCTACAATCTTTACAATCACAGGATTTCTTTTCAGTGTGAAATCTCTGATATTTACTGAGTTCTGACTTCCAGTAAAATGTTTTCTTACACTCTTTACATCCATAGCGTTTCTCTCCTTTGTGAATTCTTTGATGTTTAGTGAGGTGTGATTTCTGGTGAAAAGCTTTCCTACAGTCTTTACATTCATAGGGTTTCTCTTTCTCTTCACAGGGTTTCTCAGATTTATATCTGAATTTTCCCCCACATTCTTTACATTCATAGGATTGTTCTTTAGTGTGAATTCTGGTGAACACTGAGGTCTGACTTAAGGTACTATGATTTGTTACATTCTTTACATACATAGGGTCTCTCTCTGGTGTGAATTCTCTGATGCATATTGAGGGTTGACTTTTGGTTTGAAAACATTTCTACATTCTTTACACTCATAGTGCTTTGCTTCTGTGAGAGTTCTTTGGCTATTGGGGGTTGAATTTGCATAGGTTTTCCAACGGTCATAAGATTTCTCACCCAGTCTTATGTTCTGTTGTTCAGTGAGAACAGAAATTTTAGAGCAAGTTTTACCACGTCTATTATCTTCAGTTTTCTCTTTTAACTGACTTCTCAGATATTCAGTGAAATGTGATGACTTGCCAAAGTCAGCACCACTTTGATTGAATTTATGGTGCTCATACACAGACTTTGTGAATAATTAATTGTGTTGGGTCCTTAAGACAGATTCTCTCCATTCTGAAATTTCGTCCAAAGGGTTCCAGAATTCTCTAACCAACAGGCCACTTTTAAAATATGGCTTCTGCCAGCCAGGTTCCCTCAGGTTTGTACCACCCACGCATAGCAGTTGCCAGACAAATGCAATTTAAACAACAGGGTTTTACTAACAAGGGAAAGTAACCAGAAAAATGAAAAGTCCTTTTGCCACAAGTGACCAGTTATTTCATCCCAAGTATTGTTTAGTCCCAAAGTCCCAAAAATATGTCCAAGCTGGTGCCCCTCCAAACCTGAGGTAGGCACCCTGCAATGTCCAGTCCTTTTTCAGCATCTTCTCTTTGCTTCTTCTCTCTCCAGCATTCCAAGCTGCTCTACTTCTCCAAGGCTCTTAAAATTTCTTCCACAATTGCTAATGCACAAATCAGCATTCTAAATTTGCCACCTTGCTACGGCTCCATGCGTTTCCTTTATCAAGCCTGCCTTCAGTGGTATCTGGCCAAATCCACCAGGCCTCCCTTCAGCAACCCCTGGTCACCCCTGGCCTGCTGTTCTGGCATCTGACTCCACACCAGCTACTTCTCTGCCAACCACTCTCCCATGATGGCTCCTTGCCACCTCCAACTCACTCTTCTAGGGAGCTTCCCCTTGGCAGGCCACATGGGCCTATTCTCTCAGTCCATCATTCTTATCTCCTTCCCCCCCTCTCCTCCTTCATCCTTTTTATGCACCCTTTCAAGCTTCTCACTCCTTCTCATGGGTCTTTCTCTCAGACTCTGCCCACCAGGGTATTTTGGTGCCAATACAACTTTTAACTGTGTCACTACACTGTGTCATTTAGACCGCTGACTCCTTGCTGAAGCTTTATTCTATCTGTGGAATACCAAATGCTGCTTCAAAGTCACAACTATCTGATGAAAACTAGGGTGCTTGGGATATATGTGGGGTTTCCCAATGGGAGCCCCACCCTCTGGATTCTGTCCCCTGTGACTCTGATCAGGCTGTCGTTGGAGAAATAGGTTATTTGATGTGCTGAACACATCACGCAGCATTCCTGAATCTTTTCCATTACTTTAGCCACTTTTGTCACAAGGCTTGGCCTTAAATTCAATGTTTCTTTTACATCAGTTTCCTCATTAGTTGATTTCCTCATTAGTCTGCTGTTGGCGGTGGAAAGGATCTGCAATTGTCTGCTATCATTTTTCTGGTTGATGTCAGTAAGGTCATGCACAGGCTGGACACCTGAAATTGGATAAAAATAACAGATAAATCAGCGATACCTGAAGTGTTCTTGTGTAATGTTAATATAAAGAAGTTTCTTCCTATGCATAGTTTTAAAAACTGGTAAGTTGTCGTGAGCCGGCCACAACGTGATTATGAATGGTCCCCGAGGGGGTGGGTAAGGATTGGAGTTGAGTCAAGAAATGCCCCGACAGAAGTGGCCCACAGTCTCTCTCTCTGGATTGCAGCTCCAGGTTTATTTAGCCCCAGACTTTTATAAAAAGCATCAAGCAATTAATAACAAAAGGAGTTTTGTTCCATGGTCACATGGTTACAAGCATATCTTTACCAGGAGACCAACTAGAGCAAGTTTTATCTGTTCAAATTTGGCCAAAGTATTCCACAAAGATTAAATTTTAGACAGTGAAGGTCATACTGCCTTTTTTTCTCTGTAACCAAGTAGGCAAACATTTGGCAGCTTATCAAAGCAAGGCAAAAATAATGAAAGCTCCCAACAACAAGTATGTACAAACATGGGTCTGTTATTTAGCTATTTAACACATATTTCTGTCATACTCCTCCCTCAGAATATAATAAGCTACAGCCGGACATGGTGGCATGTGCCTATAATCCAAGCACTGGGAGGCAAGAGGCCTGGAATCACTTGAGTTTACAGGTTCAAGACTACCCCGGGGCAACATAGCGAGACCTGGTCTTGAAAAAGCTGGGTGTGGTGGCAGGTACCTGTAATCCCAGCTACCTGGGAAGCTGAGACTGAGGATCACTTGAGTTCACGGGATCAGGACTACCCTTGGGCAACATAGTGAGATCTAGTCTAAAAAAAAAAAAAAAGAAAAGAAGCTACAAAAAACATGGAGGATGTTTTAAAGAATATTTCTTTGACCACTGCTTTTATTCCTCCCTGCCTCCGAAAATGCAACTAGTTTTTAATCATTCCAATTCACATTCTGAAAGAATAAGTAAATATATGACCAAATGCCTTCCTGTCCAGAGTCCATGAACATGGAAGGCACTGAATGTCACAATCAGAAACCGGACATAGTGACAGATGATGATAAAGCTGCCAATGCAGGAACTAAGATTCTGATGAAGTCGAAGAAACCTTCAGGTCATTACAATCAGAACCAGGGAGAGGGTCTCACACGTCACAGGCATGTCTGAACACTGAGTCATGAGCGGCCTGCTGTCTGCAGCTCAGACCTAAGATGTGGGGCTGTGCAAAGCCACTGAAGAAAATCGCTCAGAAAGGTCAAGAGCTGTTTCGTCTCCTCTTCCTGCCTCCTGACCAGCACTGCACTGACCTGGGAGGGCCCGGGTTGGGGGAGCTTCCATGGTCCACCGTGCTACTCCTTGCTCCAACCTGACAATCGCCTTGGGTTTGGTCATGCAGCATCCTGTTGTTGATAAAATATCTGCTTCAGAGTCAGTCTTCCAAGAACAGCAGCAGGACTTAAATGCTATCAAACCCTTAACGGAGCCAGGCATGGTGGCTCGTGCTTGTAAGCTTCAGCCTATGAAGCGGCCGGGGCTTAGGGATCGCGGTTCGAGTCCCGCCTGGGGCCCGTAGCGAGACCTAGTTCCAAAAAAAATAGCTGGGCGTGGTGGTGCACGCCTGTCATCCCAGCTACCTGGGAAGCTGAGGCTGGGGATGGCTTGAGTCTGTGGTACCCCGGGCAACGAGAGCCTGTGGTTCCACAGGCAAAAATAGCAAGACCTAGTCTTCAAAAAAACAACAACAACAAAAAAAAACCCTTAACAGAGATGTGAACATGTACGCATTCTTCTTGGCCTGGGACCTTAAACCAAATTGTATTTATGTACACACAGCTTTGCATTCACCTGTGAAGAACACGACGCTTGCGCTAGGACATTGCTTGACAACTGCTCACCCACTGACAACAGGCTCCTGTAGGTCTCTAGCATCAAGTCCATGTACAGGGTCCTCTGAGTGTGCTCCAGCTCCTGCCACTCCTCCCAGGTGAAGCTCACAGCCACGTCCTCAAAGATCATCATCTTTTGCACCTTTCCCCTCAACTCAAGGTAGCATCCTGACTCTGAGAATTGGTGGTTTGACAGTTGAATGCTTGAGGTGTACAAGATGCACAATGCTCTGTCTTCCATACTAGGAGAAAAAGAGATCATAGTAGTAATATTCTCCCTCTGCATTCACTCATGATCCCCTCAAATGCCATCATGTGGTTTTTCTTCTATAGCTGCATATGTCTTTGTTGTTAAGAAGGTAAATATATGAATTATGTGACTTATACTCGTTTGGAAACAAAAGCACTACAGCTGCCTCATCTGGCAAAGAGGCAGTGCAGGCTGGGGTAGAAAAGTAACAGGCGGGGCCGGGCATGGTGGTGCATGCCTCTAGGTGCCAGCCTAGGAAGCCACAGCCGGGCCAGGAATTGCGGTTCAAGTCCTGCTGGGGGCATGTAGCAAGACCTAGTCCCAAAAAAATAGTTGGGCGTGATGGCGCGCACCTGTAATCCCAGCTACCTGGGAAGCTGAGACTGGGGATGGCTTGAGTCCCTGGTACCCCGGGCAACGTGAGCCTGCGGTTCCACGGGCAAAAATAGCGAGACTTGGTCTCGAAAAAAAAAAAATGAAAGAAAAGTAACAGGCGCTCTCTGCACCACCTGGACACACTTCACAGAAGATCCCAAGAAGCTCAGCTCCTCCTGTTCTCAGAAATATGAGGCAACAGGAAGGAGAATTCGAGCTGTGCCGACATGAGGAACACTGGGGATGACAACAGAACTGACTTAGAATCTGATCTAGGTAAGAGCTCTTGGGCTGTGGAGAGGCAAGCACACAAGGGGTCTCGGGAAATGGATGATCATGTTATTCTGTGATAATATATGTGACTTAGCCCCAGCAATAGAAATCTCATGTGTTCAGCATATTTTAAATACTTTCCTTTCCCTCCCTCCCTCCCTCCC
>PVHY01031322.1:0-12780 GCA_004024945.1 Uropsilus gracilis | reverse complement strand
ACACACACACAGACACATACACACACACAGACACACACAGACACACAGACACGCAACTCATAGCCAGGCACCTGGAACACATGGAAACAGAAACCTTCCCTCTCAAAGGCCCTCTACTGGTAGAACAGATGGTCACCAGATAAAGGAAGAAACCAATGGGCCAAACAGTGACCCACAGACCAACAACTTTATCCACAATTTGCAAAGAGAGGGGCGTTGGAGTGACTGGAGGGGGGCTGGGGGAGGGGGGGAAGAGGGAGGGCCATACATAGGGGATCAATAATTACACAAATGTGACCACAGCTATAAGAAAATAAATTCAAAAAAATAGAAAAAAAATGATGATTTAATCTTAGTCTCTTTCTGGTTTACTTCCAAGATGCTGGTGTGATTCTGTGAACCTTTTTAGAGCGAATGAAACCAAGAAGCAATTAACTGCTGGCAGGGGAAGGCGTTAGCTTCATGTCTCTGGAAAGTGATTTCTTAAGTGCTTTCATGCCCTGACCTAAGATACTTGCTTTACATATTGATCCGGGTCTATGGAAATGGTGCGGATTATTTCAGCGCAACTGCATTTTGTCAGAGGTCACGTTTGCTGCACTAAGGAAATCATCTTTTATGCGGCCATACCCTCCTCCCCTAAAGTGGGTTATTTAACACGCCAGTGCTCACCTGCATCACCTGGGAGCCAGACAAGGATGGGGGCCTGTTTTGGGGTCCACAAAGCAAACTCTCAAACCCACAGATTTGTCTTTTGAAAAGGAAATTTGTGAGTTTGGGGATGAAGTGTGTGACAGGGGTTAACGGGAGAAGGATGCAGGCACCCAGGTCACAGAATGTGAGACTGAGGGGGTGAGTTGGAGGGGAGAAGAAAGAGATCTTCTTTCCCAATCTTTCCCTAGGACTCCAGCAAAAGAGGAACTAATGGTTGAAAATAGAGCTCCCTTGCCACACAGCACAGGTCTAGTAGCCGGGTTCTGTAGGTGTGCTTTCTTCTCCCCCCTCTGCCCTGATAGGGTAGCTTTTGGGAGGCATATAGAATTGCCTGGGAATCTTGGGAGAAAAAGCAAGGTGAAGGGGGAGTCAGGGAGAAGGAGGAGAGTCTGAGGAAGATGGCATCTACCTACCCTGACTGCCTGGGAAGCTGGAAGGTCATCCTGTCCAAGGTTCAATGGACCTGTTATTGACCAAGGTGCCCTGGCCAACCCCCCTGCCACCCTGCCCTGGCCCCAAAGGAATCAGGCCCTTTCTCAGGTGCACAAGGTACCCTGGCCAACCCCCCTGCCACCCTGCCCTGGCCCCAAAGGAATCAGGCCCTTTCTCAGGTGCACAATGGTTGGTTCAGGGGATCAGCCATGGATCTCACTTGCTTTATAGATCACACTAAATATAACTGTTTACTTCTAACTTTAATAAACTAGAACATATGGAATGTGGACCTCAATACTACTCTTGCTATAGTTCCTGCCAATGACTGGGATAGTTAAAAGGAAGGTGGGCACATCAGGTAAGGAAATGTACTTCCCTGATGCCACCTCTGGGTGTGCATTGTACACGGATGTCTCCTTCTCCCTAGCCCTGCTCTGGGGTCATAAAAACAATTGTTTATTGTTTCCATAATTAAAAATGGAAATCAATGGGTTAAAGGCTGCACGCTTCAGATCTGTGCTGTGGATTCTGGGTCTGAAGTCCTTCTGCAGCTTCCTACTCACTGGGTGTACTCAGCCTCCCAGGGAACTCTGGATGCCCAGTATGGACTCAAGACTGAATCCCCATGGTGGCCCCAAGTTCTAGAATGTGGCTAGAGACATTGAGGGTTACGTGACAGGTTGATGGTTGCCTTCTCCGTTCTGCACAGACACTCAGGAGTTCTCAGAGTGAGACAATTTACCCATTGTTAAGAACTGGTACCAGTTTCAGTGTCCACCCAGATTAGCCTCTGGGGAGGATCTATGTACCAGGCTTGTGCTGGAGGCTTCTAGTAACTACTTCAACCTAAAGCTGTGGACCCTCTGAGAACAAGGTATTATTATCTCATTGTACAACCAAGGAAGAGAAGGCTCAGAGAAATCATAATACCTGCAGATCAGATGGGAAAGACATTTGGAATCAAAAGTGCAACAGTGATTATGGGGCAATATCCAAGGGACTTGGAGAAAATGCTCCAGAGGGACATGGAGAATGTCCCCAAATCTGATGGGAATTCAGAGTGAACTGGAAACAGTGTAACATATTCAATATGATTCAGCAGCAGAGTTTCAAAGCATCAGGCATCCCGACATTTTAATAAGCAAATACTTAAAAAAATCTCATTGCAATAAAATTTGGAAAATAAACATACAGTCCTTATTTTTCAAGGTACTGGTTGTGGACAAAGGGTATAACTCTGGATGGGGTGTCTCAGAGGGTTCAGTGGGGTTCTGCTGCCAAGAGCACACTGTATGTGGCTCTATCGTAATTAAAAAAAGTTTTGAGTGTCTATAGATGCTGCATTTTTTTTTTTTTTTGAGACTAAGTCTCACTATGTTGCCCAGGGTAGTCCCGACTCCATGAACTCAAGTGATCTGCAGCCTCAGGCTCCCAGGTAGCTGGATTTACAGGTGCCCGCCACCCTTCCTGGATGCTTTTTTTGAGACGAGGTCTCAATATGTTACCCAGGGTAGTCTTGAATCTGCAATCTCAAGCAATCCCTGGCCTCTTGCCTCCCAGCTCTTGGATTACAGGCACATGCTACCATGCCTGGCAGATGTTGCATATTTTAATACTAGTTTCTACTAGTATTTCTACTAGTTTCTACACTGATGTTAGTTGATTCCTTTAGAGTTAGATGGCCATTTTGTTTCCAAGCACATAACTTGCTTGGAGATAGTCTAAGATTTGCTCTAAGATAGTCATGCCTTTTTTCATCACCAACCCAAGAGCAGTGTCTGTTACAATCAGTAGAATGAAGCACAGTTTTGGTCAAATCCCTCTTAAGTAGAACATCTTATAGATTAAAATCATACTAAATGCATGAACATATTCCTTAAAGAAGTGACTTACAGGTGTAGTTGCCGGTGACCTTTCATTGCTTGGAGATTCCACTGTATAGGAAGAAGATAAAAAAGATCATAACGTGAGTAGTTTTTGACTATCTTTCTTTTGATCCTCAGTAGGATGTGGTTTCTATGTCAGCTTCAAATCAATTTTTATTGTAAGCCAAGAGCCGAAAAATAATAACAAAGCAGACCCCTAAAGCAATTTGCCCCCATCACCAATAGAGGTTATGACCACTGGAATGAGATCCAGCCCATCTTTAGCACCAGGAGCTAGACTAGAAGCAGTGAAAACTACCCCTATGAGTGCCGGTTTCTAAGGCACCTGGCATACTGGCTTGATTGACCCATTCCCTCACTGTCTTACGGAGTATCATACAAGAGAAGTCGATAACATCCAAGAAATAGAGGGCACGACACAGTTAACAAAAGAACTAGCACCAGTTCCTGGTAAATCCTTCTAATCCTTGCTTTTTTCTTTAAAAAATAATAAAGAGGCGACTATTATTAAATCTATAGATTTTCAAAATCAAAGCGATCAGCTGTGAGTCCTCCACTCTGATTTTAGGCTAGCTGGCACGATCATCAAAGAACTAGTTCTTTGTTAACTGTGCGTCAGAAATAAGCGTTCCCCCACCCCTGAAATCAGAAACGAAGAAAAATACCAGGCATCATTGGTTGCCCACAACATGGAGTTTTGCACAAAAGAAATACAGCTACCCAGTATGCATTTTTACCTGACTGGGAGAAAAACTGGGAACGTCGCCAAGAGTTCTGAACTCTAAGCAGAACGCTGGCAGTGCCAGGTGACTCTAGATCAGATGGCAGAATAGAACAAACAGAAAACCATGAGCAGGGGTGAGAACTGAGCCGTGTTCCCAAGAACTAAAGGAGCACTGACCGCCGTCAAAATGAGTCGAGTGAGAGAATATAAAGTATTGAAGGTCTCAATGAAACATACAAAACCTGAAGGACATGGATGAAGCCAATAGAAATAGGACAGTGGCAGCTGTTTTTTATCTTCGGTGCTGGTTGGGATTTCATAAACTCATGCTTAATGGTGATACTGTGAAAACGTTACATGTCAAGACGACAGGCACGATCAGAATCACAGTAGACACTGCTTCTAGGGGACTCTGGGAAAACATATATACATTGAGGGCATCTGGTACTATACGACCTTATAAAGGCTTTGCCAGGAAGCCTGTGCAGAAGTGATGTGTGGCTGCCACCAAAGAGTGTGTCGGTGTCTGTCACCGGGGGCAGTGCACAGACACAGACAAACCAGCAAATATTTGCATCCTTAAACTCGGTGTGGTATTGTCTCATCATTTTCAGGATGCATTTTAAAAGCACATATATTTTCCGGGAACATCAGTTTGAGGTAGCTTTTTTACTGTAGGGAGACAGCTGGCACAAAGAAATGTGGCACCTTTGAAGGTATTTTATGAATGTTTTCAGCGTATTTAGTGATTATCTATAGATATGTGTGTGTTTCAGGGAAATCTATGGAATAGCATAGCCGATCTTCAGTGGTTTATGGGAGCAGCGGATAAGCAGATGACATTATAAAAATGGTGGAGATCCCACTTTTTGGACCTGACGGGCCATCTCAGACTATTAGAGACACACCGACTTTTTGCAACAAAGCTTTTTGACAAAGCACTTTCCCAATTAAAGTCAAATGGTGTCTTTTCAGGTTATATTGATGAGAGGTCTTTTTTTGCTTCTTGAAACATGTGAACTTGATATGCTCCAAAACAGACCACTCTTTCCGTATCTACCTCCAATGCGCAGCTTAAACACATGTTTCAAGTCTGAGTTTTTCAGTGTGGTTCCTACATCCACAGCATCAGCATCAGATTTGGGAACGTGTCAAAAATCAAATATGCTGGTCCCAGTCCAGACCGCCTCAACTAGACACTGCAGGGATGGGGGCAGGGGCCTTGTTTATCTGGGCCTGCTGGGGACCTTGGCATGGATCCAGGTTTAAAACTACTGCTTACGCTCTAGCCTCACAATAGAAACATAAGGGAGAGCACTGGAGAATAGTTTATTTCTGCCTGGCATCTTGTTCTATACTTCTATGTGTATGATGACTATTCTCTACTTGATTGCATTATTAGTGGCTACACTGGGCTAGATATTGACAAGCTAAGCACTTTTTTTGGGTTTGTTTATCTCATTTAATTTTGTTTAGCTCTGCAATATTTCTTTGAGGCTCAGTGTATTAATATGTCCAGTTTACAGGTGATGGTTAGGAATTAGGGAGAACTTGGTGGCAGAGGTCACCAAAAGCTAAGAGTTAATCAAGCAAGGATTTGAACCCAGGCACTCTGTCTCCAGGGCATTGTGACTGTAATCACAGCGTCCACGAGGCAGGTGAGAGGACTGGATAGGTGATCTCCAAAAGGCACTCTATCTTGAAGGATATGTTCTGAAATTTTTATTTTACATTTCATTTTTTATTTTAGCCATTTTATTTGGAGAAAGCACAAAGGACCATTACTTAGATTCAATAACATATAGCATAAAATTGAAATGCTTTATAACAGGTCATGGAAAATATAAATATATGACAACAAAACTTACTAATAAGACTGAAATGATCTATTTTCTCTCTGCCATTGATCTACACAATCGCAAAGTGATAGAAATAGGGCAGAAGTTAAATCTGTCTAAATACAACTAAATGCTGGCCTACTTAGTAGGCTATTTTTGTCAGTTCCCTTTAGAATAGCAGGCTGATGACTGCAAGCAAAGGCTTTGAAGGCAAGATTGAGCCTACTTCCGCATTAAGATATTAGTGACCATTTTGTGTATTCTAATTAATTCCCTCCAAGTACATCCTATGATGCAGATAGGACCCAATACATCTCCCAGGTATTAGCAAAGGCTCTTGAAGCCAACGCAGTTTCTACCAATAGTGGCCCCAAAGAGAATCTATCCCTGAAAAAAATATAAAAAATAAGCACAATCAGAAAAGACTACTTTGCAGAACAGTTCCTGGGGATCAGGGGTGTTTAAGGACCCACACTCTCCTGTTCATGTCCCTAACGATCCTTTCTGGTGGGGTGGATACCTGGGTTCTCCATCAGGACAAAGGGGTTCAGTTGATCTCTTAAAGAAAAAGGGGGTTAATCACAACTTGAACAAGTCCTGAAAGTACAGAGGGCGGGGAGTTGCAGGCATCAGCGCCATTTCAAGATTCTGAGACCCCAAATTTTGTACTTTAGAGGTTGCCCTTCCCCACTTGATTTCAATCATATTAAAATATACTTTCAGCATACACATACTATATATTACTGCTGTAAAGAATTTTTGGGAAGATTGACGATCTGGATTACGAGTAACATATTTAATCTCTGATCGTGATTTCTCAGTAATCACCCTGCATCCCTATGAAAATCTGACTTTCTGCCCAAATCACTGTCAGAATAAATGGATATCTTACCAAGACCAGGTTCAACACTGAATGAAACTGACATTATGATTATAATTTTTTTAAGTGATTTATTTTGGAGATTTTTTTTTAATAGTGTCTATGAATCAATAAAATGTTTTTAAGGTATCAAACAGGTAAAAATGGACTTGTATATAAAGGTCTCTGGCTGACAAAATGGTCTTGGCAGCTGTGGTTCCTGGCTTTGGCAACTAGAGGATGCAGGCCCAGAATGCTATTCCAGTTCAGTTATCAGAGACTCTGAAGAACACCCTGGCTAAAGAGATGGCAACATAAAGAACTCTTACCTTAAAATAAAGAATATTTACTATGCTTGGGGTCAACAGAACATGCAGAACTGAAATAAAACATTTCCTTCTTTTTACCTTGAGCACTGAGATTTGGCAAGTATAATTGGTTGGTTTCAGGCATTTTGTCCAGATATGGAAATGTCAGGATTGCTTCTGGTTCTGGAGATTTCGGCTTTACCACCTGCACCGTGAGCAGCAGACAGAAAAATTACACATATTATTTATTGATAAATGCATAGGTAAAATAAAATTTAACTTATACATGGAAAATCTGGGCCCACCCTCAAACCCTTTTCAAGCTCTTCTATATTAATAGAGGTCAATTCTTCAACATTTCTTCTATTGTCTGAAAATTTGATCATCACTTTTCTTTCACTTTCAAAGATACTACTCTATTCTTAGAGTTACACATCACTCTCTCTTGTTTTCATATTGATCAGTCACACATTCTCTTGCTGATATTATGTGGTACTGAATTTTTAACATCTGGAAATAAGATGTTCCACATAAGACTGAAAAGATCTTAGTATGTGAGCGTTAATATTAAAGTAACATTGCTTTCTAGCGTATGTTATTCTTGGGACACGACACAACTGCTCATAGATTTATGCAGAGCACATTAAAGACAGTATACTTGCTCTGGTGACAAAAACGCATTCTTATAAGCAACTGCTATCAAACTGGGCCACAGCAATGATGTCCTCAAAGGACTTTTGAAGCATGTTAGACTCTTTGTCCTTACGGTAAATAGTATGGGTTTTATGAATCCTTACGTTTGCTTTCTAAAAATAGATTTTTCTTGTTATTGCTACTTAATTTTGTTTTGTTTCTCTCCAAGCAGAACGGCCTTGGGTAGGAGTATCCCCCCCTTCCAATGTACTCAATTGGTATTTGAAAGACCGGATTATCAAACTAATGTCTAAACCAAGATTCAGAAGACTCTGGGCAAAGGTCTGAAAGAGGAGCAAGGTGGTATCCATTCATGTGCTCATGGGAATTTCTGTGATTCACTATGGTTGTTGCTGCAATGTCAACAGATTAACCTGATGGCCAATAGGGCAAGCAAGGCTGTAGAGCACTATGAAGTCATGGGGTTTAACTCTTGAGCTCCCTGTGTACTTCACCTTTTGTGACAGCACCAGCTCCACCTTTCCACTCAATTCATTTTCTGGTTTCTTCTGGTTTTTTCCTTCTGGCACATCATTCTTCAGCTGGGGGCTGGAGGAAAACTCCACGAAGGCCACTGTTGGGCTGGACCGAGTCACAGTTGTTGTAAAATGTTGTGGCTCTGATGAAATGGAGTTTCATCCAAAAACATAAAGAAGAAGAGAAAAATCATTAAAAGATCATTTATCTGAATGCCATGAGGCAGGCTGAGTCCATTCCTACTCTGGGCAATGAGAAGCTGGATTAGATTGTGATAAGATAATGGCACAGAAGTAAAGTATCAAAGAGCTTCGTGTTGGAAGGGTCTTCTTCAGGCTCTTACATGAGAATCTAAAGAAAAAAATCATGAAACAGTGAATACATGAAAGAAGCCACTATGACCTGCAGAGTCACAGTTACATGTGAATGATATTATATAGACTAAAAAGCAGATGTGAAGCATCTAATGGTAATAAGAAATATATTGGATTCTATACACACATATACAAACATTTCTATGTATATGATACATATACATACATGTATATATGCTAAAATACATCTATAACATGCAAATATTCTTGATATAGAAAGAAGAATTAAATACACTCAATACACTCCAGAATAGGTAAAAAAGTGGGGTATATCACCAGAGGGGTATATCAAAATTAGGTGCAATTTGATTTGAAAAGGTGTATGCTAAAATTTGTGGTAATGGCTATTTGAAAATGTCACTTATCAATAATTTAGTATAGAAGAAGGTTGCACAAATACCCCAAAACAGACAAATGGTACAGAAAACTGTGGTATATATACACAATGCCATATTATTCATCAATCAAAAAAGACAAACTTATGGCTTACAGAGCGAGGCCAAGACTAGGAATTGCTTGAATCCGCGGGTTTGAGACCCACCCCAGGCAACATAGAGAGACCTAGTCTCAAAAAAATAGCTGGATGTGGAGGCATGTGCCTGTAATCCCAGCTACCTGGGAGGCTGAGGCTGGGGATCACTTGAGTCTATGGTAACAAAGCGAGACCAAGTCTCAAAAAAGAAAAAGACAAATTTATGTCATTTGGTCATTTGCAGCAACATGGATAGAGCTAGAAGGAATCACGCTGGCAGAAATAAGCCAGAAAGAAGGGAAATATTGGATGGTATCACTTAAATGGGGGATAAAGGGAAAACAAACGAGCAGACAAGAAAAATTTAAAACTAACTTTCAACAGAATTGAAGCATAAAGCATGAGAGGGGAAAGGGGCAGTCGGGGGTGGAAGGGACATAAAAGATTAAGAAGATGGTTCACAGGTGATAAGGCAGAAGGTGGTGCGAGAACCCCGGGGTGGATAACAATGTGAAAAAAAGAAAGAAAGAAAGAAATTGTACCCACAAAATATAAAAAATAAATAAAGGAAAAAAAATAAAAAAGAAGAGGGTGTAGGTTTTTATATTTGCCAAAAAGGATATTTTGAGTATTAAGAATATTTATTAAATTTATTTTAAATTAAATTAAAATTTTAAATTAAAATATAAAATTATTAAGAATATTAATAATTCATAAAATAACAATGCTTAAAATATTAAGGCGCTATTTGTGGTACACTTTAATCTTCCAGACTATTCACAAGTTTTACCATTTTGAGCATCTATTAACATGATAAATCTTTACTTTTATTTATTGCTGTCACTGCGGGTTAAAATATGACCCTCAATTTTTAGTACTTTTTTTTGGGGGGGGGAAATACATCTTCTTTACAATGATGTAAATACACATTCAACAAACCAAAAAAACAAAAAAAAAACATGGGCTCCTGTGTTTACAGGGAAACAAAGCATAGGGGCAGGACTTCCCCCCAGAAACCTGTAGGTGGCAGCACAACCACAACAGTCACGGACTAACCACCTTTCTGTAGCTCAGTAAATTCTTCACTTTATTTCCAGGTCTTAAGAATTTTCATGATTTAGCTTAAAACTAATCATTTATGAAACAGACCTGCTGAGGAAAGTTCTGCATTCTCTTTACCTGATTTTTCACCACCATTCCCATCTTCTTGACAGTTTGGTTCGGTCTCCTCAGTGGTTACCTGAAAAAGATATTTACTCGCTTGAATAAAAGATCTCCTAGAAGGTTCTAAAAAAAAAAATAATGATTTTCCTTCCTTTTTTGAATAGTAATTTGCAGACCAACAAGGTAAGTGTCTATATGGATCTATTCCCCTTTTATGATTTTTAATGTTCATTTATGACAGGCCATATGTGAATTTGAAATTCTCTTTCTTAGGCAGCTCTCTGGTCAGCAGCTGGGTTTGCTGGAAAGAGTCATTCTGTGAAGAACACAGGTGCCATCTCCAAAGGCATCCACTACCCATCCCCCCTAGTGTCCACTTTCTCTTCCTCTCACCATTGTATTTTCAAAGTCATAGTTACCACCCACTTTCTCTCAAGTGCATTTCACCCAATAATGTTCTCTTCCTTCCTGGAACCTCAATGATTCTTTAATACTTGAATCATGATTCATGCTTTTCTCTCTTTCTCTCACTGGTTCTTTTCTTTTCATCAAAATAGGGCTCATTACACATTTCAGCTGGGCCCTATTTTTCTCCACCTATACTGGATCATACTAATATATTAGTTACAAATTAAATTAAAATTTAATTTTTACACAAATTAAATTTCATGTATGTCCATCATTTGCCATATTCTGCCAAGTCTTTAATATAGTAGTTTTCATATCCATCTCTTCCTTCTCATTCCTACAGCCAGGTCGAAGTTTAGCCTTGCTCTTTCCTAAGAGTCTAAGGGGTTTGTCAGATTCAATCTTCTGTTTAATCTGTTTGGCACATCACCCTAACATTCAACTCTCTATGGTACCTCAGTTGGTCACTTTTATGTATGTTTTTCCCTCTTAGTAGTGTCTCTGTGTCAGATTTATATTTGATGGAATTTATAACATGAAAAGAATTTGGAGCAACCTAAATGTGCAACAACTTGAGGAATGGTTGAATAAATTACTGTCTGCCCATAAAAGAAATATTATGTGATCATCAAAAGGATATTAAACAATAGTTAATGATAGGTGAAATAGTGATGATAGATGAGAATACTTGTTATCTAAGTTAAAAATGTAAACTGTATTTATAGTGTGATACCTACCTATAAATATACACATAAATGTACACATAATGTACACATAAATGCACCCATTAATACATATAAGAATGTATGCAAAACATAGTAAGGAGATACACTGAAATGCTAATAGTGATAAACTCAGTGTGCTTAAATTTTGGATGAATTTGTCTTCTTTTTAAACATTCTCTGAATTCCAAATGTTTATAATGACTATGTATTGCTTCTGTCATCTGGAAACAAAATCATTAAATCAAGAGGGAAATATTAATGACAGTACTTTTTTGTTTTATGATGTTAATATATAAAATACCATCAGAAATACTGGTTTTTAGGTTTTCTCCCAAATGGATTAGATTATAGAAAACTGAGGCTGGGAAGGAAATGTGCAGTTAAATATTTATGAATTATGTTCTTGAGGTCACTGTTTCCAATTACTAGAAATAAAATAAATAACTACAAAAACCAGGCTAAAGCCTTCCCAGTCCCAAAATGACAAAGAAACGCACATATATTATTAAATCTCAGAAGCTGCCAATTTTAGGCTGCATTGTTTCAGATACAACTAGGAAAGAAAGTGCACTGTTAAATATGACACGCTACTGATTATGAGATGCATGCTGATTTGGGGATGTGCAAATGTGGAATGTGCGCCACTTAGAACCAATGACTTAATTCATGACATCCTTTAGACATAATTTATAAGGCAGAGGAGACAAAACCCTCAAGCACTATTTCACGAAGGGTTATGTCAGTAGCATGCTGCATTCCAGTAATAATTTACTTTTGCATGACTGAAGGGAGAACCAGACATTTTAGAAATCTCACCTCTGACTGCCTTTCTACATAATTTACCTCTCCAATACCGAGCTTCCAGATGACCTAGTCTAT
Source organism: Uropsilus gracilis (assembly GCA_004024945.1). NCBI lineage: Eukaryota > Metazoa > Chordata > Mammalia > Eulipotyphla > Talpidae > Uropsilus > Uropsilus gracilis. The sequence goes on along the minus strand of PVHY01031322.1, from coordinate 824 downwards.
CTCACCTTTCCCTGACACCACAGAGGTCACAGATTGTGGTTGCCCTAGCCACAATCAATATTCACTGCATTAACCACCTATCAGCACCTTTGACAAGTTTGACATGGAATATCTTGCTCAATCCTCTGATTAGCCTATATAGACCTTACCACTGTGGTTCTCGTTGGTTCCATTACATAGGTGACAGAACTAGGCCCAGGAGATTAGTGACTTACCCAGGTCACTGCTAGATAGGGGGAGTGGTAAATACCCTATGCTGGTAACCTCAAAGCTCCAGTGTCTGAGCCTGGAGTCACACATGCCTCCCTAAGTATTTAAAGGTGTTGATTGATAAGAAGCAAGACGGGCATTCCAAGTTATTGCTGAAATGACTCAAACAGCTTTCCATTCCTTTTGCTTCCCATCCCTTCTACTTTAGTCTTTCCTTTCTACTTTGTCCATTTTTTTCTGCAAGATAGAACTCTCTGGAATCTCTTATGACAAAAGTTAGCTAAGTCTCCACTTCCCGGGTGGCGTTGAGAGCAGCCAGTCTCTACTCTAGCCATCAACCCATGTAGGGTTTTAGAATCCCACTGTGGTTCTGAGGGGCAGTGGGTCACACAGTGCTACGGACCGGCCGGGCGAAGGCGCAGGCTGGAGGACCAGGGCTCAGCTGGGCAGGAAAGACACAGGGCTGGCGAAAATGGCGAACAGACGCACACACTCAAGGGGTGGTGAATCTGCTGCGATTTATTTGAGATTTTTATGGATATATATAGTGTTTTTGGCAATCAGCATTCTATGAGTATATGCAATTAACATATTAACAGATTGTAGATTTTTTC
>PVHY01031321.1:0-12738 GCA_004024945.1 Uropsilus gracilis | reverse complement strand
GTCTGAGCCCTTCCTGACACTACTCTATTAGCCTTTAATGACTCAGAGTTAGGGGATAAAAGGTAAGCATAAAATTAAAAACAAAATGATGCAAAATTGGTCCTCTTATATAAAATCACATAGATGTTCTTCACTTTGGACATCAAGGAAAAAACTGAGTCTTAATTTAACAAAACTAGAGAACACTCAGTAGAGTTAGCATTTTCATCATCTTGTTTTCCTACAGAATAACTGTAACAAAATCCAGCATTGTTGAATTATTATAATAAATCATCTGTTTGAAGGGGGGAAAAGACTTCTGTAAATTTGAAATTATATGAAAATAAAAGTTACATCAGATTTTTGTATTACAAAGTTACATATGAAAGTGGGTGACCACGGAAGGGCTTTTTACCTTTGACTTAAACACCTACAGGCCTGCTTCTCTCTCTGGAGCAGGCTACTAACAGTTACATTAGCAGTTACCTTTACCTTTAACCTAGACACACCTCTGCCTGCTTCTCTCTACAAAGCAGGCTGCAAACAGCCTGTAGTTAGCATGTACACTTTACCTGCCTACTATTGATATGCAAACATCAGCTACCAGCTTCTCTCTGCTTTCTTTCCCTCTTTCAGACCTGAAAAGAAAAACTTAAAAACACAGTTTAAACTCTACACTTGTGGGTTCTTACCACCATCCCCAGCCTTCTCAGTCAAAATACCAAACCAATGCAAGACTATCAGTGCAGACTAATTTATTTCTAACAAAGTGACTTTCTAATTACTACAAAAGAAAACATGTAAGACTCAGATTACTTTAACATTGTCCAAAACCTTTCTCAGCATTGTCCAAAATCCTTTCCCAGATTGCCCAGTAATCCTCAGTCTCTCAGTCCTGATCATCTCACCAAAATCAGCCAGTCAGAGTTCCTCTCCAGATGCTTGAAGGCATCTTCCTTTGGCTGCTCCTTTGGCTTGCTCCTCCTTGTCTTCCATGCTGTGTTCTCTTTGTCTTCCAGGTAGCAGAAACTCCATGGCGCCGAACCAGCAAAGTTAACTTTCTTCTCAGGCCTAAAGTTTGCATGGCCTCTTTCAGACACAAGTCAAACTCAGCAAAACAAACTCCAACACGGAGTTCAAATCTGCAAACTTCTTAACTGCATCTAGCACACATGTTGCCAGCCTGGGCCAGCCAAGAGTTGCAGGCCCCTGGTGGCCACATGGCCAAGCTCACATGGCTCACATCTTTACAAGACAGCTGATTCCCATCTCTCCTCCATTGAATCTCTCTCTCTATCCGATCTCCATATCGCCTCTGAAAAATTCCAATCCTTCTCTTTGTTTGCACACCCTTTATATATCCTGATTTCCCACCTTGCAGGAAATCTGTTTCACCTTGACTATTTCACTTCTTTCTCCCTCTGCCTCTCCCTGAAGGGAAATTCCAACTAAGGTCATTCTCACATTTTAGCATCTGTCTTTGAAATCTACAATCTTAAACAGGAGACAGTGGGGGGAGGGGTAGCACACCCTATCACATAGAACATATATTACTAAGAAAATTACTGTCAGAAAGATTTTTGAAAAATTGCAAAAATATATATTCTATTACTATGCCTTGTGCAACATAAAGAAATGTTATGTGATCTGAACCTAAACAAGTTGAATATATTAGCAGATTTCTCTTTCTCTTCCTTATCCTCCATGTTTTTGGAGGTACTAGTACCAAGGAAAAGATCTGTCCAAAGAGATTCTGAATCAATGTTAAGAGTAAATGATTAGAATATATTCACCTAAGTCTACATTTGACCACAACATCCAAGCAAAGGCCTTTTAACTCCAATTCTTGAATGTCTGACCACCACTGTAGTTACGAGATTTGTGTTTGAATCCTCACTTTTCCACTTACTGTGTGAGCCTCAGCAAGTCCTTTAACCTCTTTGTTCTTCAATTTCTATGTCAAAACAAAGATACAAAATGTATATTGATGTAGAAGGGATTTCATTGTAAAGTGCTTAGAAAAGTACCTGTCATTTAGTAAGTTTCATAAAGGAGTTTGCCCTTCTTAAATGAAGAAATAGAGAACAAATCCCTGAAGAGATAAAACATTGCACATTGCTTTTTATCTAGCCATTTTTCCCCTTTGCTTTATATACACCCCTTTAAATTTGTATCAAACTCCATCTTCTTTTAGGGTATTTTTATTTTCCTGCTCTTTGACAAAATGTTTCTTAATCTTCAGCAGTAATATATCAATATGGAGTGACAGTTTGACAATATGGTTCTCACTTTTCATAGTATAAATTCAAAGACAAATTGTGAACGAGTCAAGTGAGACTTGTAATTCACAGCTGTGAGGTCACACTAGTGAATTATAAGCTTTTCATTATGTCAGAACTGTGAATTACAAAGATTTTTTTTCTATAAATTCCTGTCAAATAATTTATTAGCTACCCCTCTATCACAGAATTTTGCAGCATGACAAAACTAGAGAGTACAGGGGCTGTCTTGTGGCATTTACAGATAGAACAATAAGAATTCAGACATATATAAAGAATGCTTAAAAGAACAGTGATGATTTTAAACTGTATTCTACCCAAGTTTAGAGATATTCCTAGGAAACAGTTTGTTTTCTCTAAATTGGAATAATTGCTACCCAAAGTTAGGGAAGATAACTTTTCATTGTCTCCTCCTTATTAACACCATCAACTATTTTTCTTAAAAGTCACTATGAGTGTAATTCTGTTTTTAAAAATTAAGTTTTTTTTGTTAACATTAACATCACTTATTACTAGCATAAAACTCTATTATTAGCATGAAACTCTAGATAACACTATAATTTGCATAGCACTTTCATGTCTTATTTATCATTTACATTGACCCAATAATTATTATACTGCATTATCTATACTGTATTATATATTTACACGTACACATAGATTTGTTTGTACATAGGTGTATGTACCAAATATTATAGTGAGGTCTATTTGGTACAGGTACTATATTCCCATTGACTAGGAAATTGAGATGTAGATAGTCTCAGAGAAAAGCTGAATGCCTTATCCAAAGTTATTCATAGCCCACACTTTCTCCTGGCTCCCTTCACCAAGTTGGGCACCCAGTTCCCTGGATGTCTTGCCCTCCCACACCTCCTTCGGAGTCAGGGGTGAGTGCTGAGTGGATCCCCCACTGAATCTCTGAACTGCAGGTGGCCCCAGGGTCCAGGGACCCCTTAAATGGGACCCAGAAACAAAGGGCACTCTTCCCATGTTTTCACCTGGCTCCCTTCACAGAGCTGGGCCAACCAGCTCCCTGGATGCCCTGCCTTCCCATGCCTCCCTCTTCAGAATCAGGGGTGAGCTTTGGGTGGGCCCCTAACTCTCGGCCTGGATTGACCAAGACATGTTTTCCCCAGCCCCTAGCCCAAGGGGGCCTGGGGATGCATGCCTGCCATCTGGGCCCCACCCCCATGCAGGGAGGTCCTAGGCCATGGGCAGCGGGAGAGGAGAGGAAATGCCTCTTCCACTTCACTCTCACCCCAGTTAATCTTCTAGAGGAGGAAGCACAGACAATACAAACTCCATCATGGAACTGGTGAGGGACTGTTAGGGGGCTGTGGCCTTCTGTACTTGTGTTTATGCATTAAAATAGCTATTGTTAGCATTGGTGGGTGGAGACGTGGAGAAGGGAAGGTAAGCCTTCTCTCACAAAAAGAGGATTAAAGGATCAGGGAGGGGACAGAGAAAAAGGACAGGGAAAGAGAGGAGAACAGAAGAGAAGAGAGTAGAGAAGGGAACGGAGAATTAAGGTGCAGGGAGGAGCAGTAGAGAGGCTGGAGACCCCAGAGCTGCCACTGCCATGTGGGGCAACAGGGCAGGGAAGGAAGCCATACTGTGGGCTTCATTTCCAGCCTGAGCCAGTGAGGAGCCTGGGGAAGCATGTTGGAGAAACTTGTGACCTGTGTGAGCTGTCTTGGAAATGTGGTACTTGAAAACTTTGTTTAATTTTGAAATTGTGAAGTTTGGAAGTCTTTTGGAAAACTGAAGAGAGTTTGCTGTGTTGCCGTTTTCAACATGAGATGTCTGAAGCACTTGCTGTGTTGCTGTATTGAGTTTTGCTGATGCTGGAGTTGGAGTTGAAAGTTGGAGTTGGAGTTGAAAGAATGCTGGAGCAGTGCCTTTTGGAGAAGAATTGATGATGCCATTCCGGTCTTCCTCACTGGATTTGAATCTCCAGCCTTTGAAGAAGGATCAGTGATGCCATCTTGACTTTTTCTGGCTTGGAGTGAATGGAGCTGTGTCTTTAAAGGAATGAAGGCACCATCTTAGCTCCTCCATCTGGTTTAAGGTGGGGCAGCCACCATTTTGTGGACGCACATGGTTGATCGAGCAAAATGTGCTTTGGACTAGAGACTGGACGGTGTGGTAAGATTACCAAAGGGGTTTCCTTGTACCCCTTCAGTGACATTTATTTTCTTTGCCCTTTTAATAAGTAAATTTGTTTTTGCCTCTCTCTTAAAGTTTATGTGGTCTTGCCCCTGCATGCGTGGGCTAGAAAGAACCTGGTGTGTGACTGGCTTTTAAGGGGCCAGATGATCTCCTTTGTAAGTTTGGTTAAGTACCCTGTTTTGTTTGTTTTCCCACCTGATATCAGGGCCAGATAAAATCCAGCCCACAAGCCTGAGTTGGACATAGGAGATAGACTATCTAGACAATCAGTACATGTGAGACTGGAGAAACAACTATATAAACACTATGTCATGAAGTGCACCTATGTACTCACCAGGTCTGAAAGAGCCAAGACCTCATTTCAGAGATGCCTTCTAGGAGAACAAGGCACCCCACCCTTCCCATGGAAGAGGAGAGGCAGGCCAAAGAGTGGAGGCATCAGCCCCACAGCAAACTGAGGCAGAGGAGATGATCTACAACAGCCATTCACAGATGCCTGTATTCACAAAGAAACTTCTTCACCAACACTGGATGGGGGTGAGACCCACAAACCTGATACCAGAACAATAAGGTTTTACAGCAGAACAACAGAGAAGGGAGTGGAGATGACAGCCTGCAATGAGGAAACATGAACAGACCATAAATAAATATAGACTGACTGCCAAACGCAAGGTTAACACTGAAAATCTACCAGCACAGTTCGTCTCCCAAGATCATAGCCCCTCACCCAATGAAAGGACACTGCTACAGGAAAGAAAGAGACTAATGGATTTAACACAGATTAGCAAACAACAAAGAGCAGGGTTAGAGTAAATGGAGGGGGTGCCAGAAGGAAAGGGAGGTACCCTCAAAACCATTTACCAAACTTATGATTTAAAGAATAAAAAAAAAATTATTCACTCCTACATGTTAAAAGCAGGAATGACATACTATGGTTCCAAATCCAGACAGTTCACATGTTGCATTTCCCAATGGCATGCATGGTGCAACTCAGACATATCTGGATGTTTCATATAACACAACTTCTCTCCAGTGTCATAATTGAAGAGAAATCCAATATCTAAAGTGATGTTTAAAGGAACTCCAAGATCTCTAAGTTGCAAATCTTGAAAAAAAAATCTACCCTACGCTCATATCAACTCTTGTTTTCAATTGTAATCTCAAATCTCTCCCTGCAACAAGTCATTTTGGCTCTTGCCACTTGTTCCCTTTTCCCTTCCCTCTCATTTCTCCCATCCTGCCCTTCTTCAGCAGTGTCCAGATTCTTACTGTAAGAATACAGGAACCAAGCACATGTAACCAAATTCTCCTTGAAATTTTAGGGCATTAATTAACAAAAGAGACAAAGAAGACAAAAAAATTATCTTACAAATTTTATTAAGATCTACAAGCCATTAACACTCACTCATTAATAAATTTCATCTATATTCTTGTAGTTTTTTATCATGTCAGAATAAAGGTTTTACTAACAATAATATATATTGTGAGGTGGATAGAACCAATAATTAGCATCCCTTTCCATGCTCCATACAGTTCAATATTTGTGCAATTACCTAAATGTATCCTGCTCTTTCTAGTTCCCAAATCAGTTCTTCCCAATATTTTTCACATCATGACACATTGGGTTAAACAATGAAAATCATGAAAGAACAGGGTAGTATTAGTATCTTTGCAGATAAATAACCTATTTGAGGATTCAGTTGCCAAGATCACTGAATGGGACACACACTGAGAAAAATCTTCCTCTATCTTCCTTCTCATTTCTTTATTTATTCAGCACCACTTCATCTTCAAGAAAACACTTAGGTGTTACCTAAGTGAGGACACTTGACTTGGGGACTTTTCCTAAAGTGAAGGACTAGGTGATAAGCCCATAACACTTTTTTGTTTATTCTTACCTTATTGCCCTACATGTTAACTTTGCATTTAGTTCTAATTCCCACTAGACCATAATAATTTTGAGAATAGGAAGTTAATTCTATAAATTTTGTTATTTCTAGCAATTACAAGGTACCTAGCAAATGGTTAGCACTCAATAACTATTCTTTAATAAATTAATGAAATTTTCATAAATAAATATATTGTTCTAGTTGATAGAGGAAAGGCCTGAAATCCACCCCCTAAGAAATAAATCACATCTAATAGTTCTGGCAATGGATGATCTATTAAAGCTTTGAGGCCTTTGCCCAAAGGAAAGAACCAAGCCTAGTGATGCTATCATAAACCATGGCATTCTTTCTCAGAGCAAACTGTTCTACAGTTTGCAATTTTTGTAATAATTCATGTATTTACTTGGTTAATGTCTCTCTCTTTCTCTCTCTCTAGACTGTAATCACAGGGCACAGAAATTTAGATTCCCTCATACATCGTACTTTGCTCTTGGAACAGTACCTGTCATAGTAGAAGTTAATTAATAAATCAATTAAGTCACTCTTTAACAACTGAGATCACTTGTAATTACCTCTTCTGATAAGCAGTTTCTAAACTCTAAGTTCTGCCAGGATAGGGGCAGTGAATATTTTAGGAAATCAAATAAATCTCCTGTTGTCTCAGATTCTCTGAAAGAAAATTTGCTGAGAATAACAGAAAATATGCAATAATATACACTAAAAAGAAATGCTAAATACATCCATGGAATTTACAAACATATAATAAAAAAAATAACAAAACTGGTTCTAATATTAACATCCCATTAGTTTATATAAGATAAAAATGTGATTCTTTGGAGGAACTGTCATTTCTCTGTGTTGTGTGATTAATGGGGAGTCCTATGATATTTCTTCTCTTTTCTATTGGAGAGATAGAGGAACTGAAACTGGTTAAAGTATATTTCAAGACAGTCTTTAATACAGATGAAGGGGAGTATACAAGAAGGAAACTGCAGTATTTTCTCCCCAGATGAATAATTATTAAGATGCAGAATCAATGATCTCATTGCTACTAAGAGACCCAAGTGATGCAGGTGAAGAAAAGACTTGATAAAATTGATTGTTTGCTCCTGAAAGTGAGGAGGACAGAGATAAATCAAGATAACACAGAGACTAGCATCTGCTGCCTCCTGTAGTACCCCATGAAAGGGTAATTCTGAAAGCAGGTAATTGTAGGGAGGAGCTTAAAGACAATAAAGGAAAGAAAGAAGCAACAAAGGGCCAAACCTATAATGCCTATGTGTTTGCTCTTTATTGGGACAAAGGTATATGAATTTCCCAAGACCCAAGTGGATATCAAGAACAGACCCACAGAATTATCTATCCTCACTGGACAGTAGATTGAAGGTTGTGGGTTATTGTTTCCAAAATCATTGTAATTTTGTCTTCCGTAATCACCTCCTCTATAGTTGTCATAACTACTTCCATAGACCCCACCATAGATGCCATACTTGGGTCTTCCTTTTCCTCCTCCATAACCAGGGCTACTTCCAAATTTGCCACCTGCAAGTCCCCCTCTATTCCCAAATCCATAATCACTTTCATCGCCATCAAGTCCTTCTCTAAAGTTATTTCTGGGTCCTGGTTCTAAGTTTCTAACACCAAACTGAGAATCTCCAAAATCAAAGTTGTCTCCTTTTCTACGTCTAGGACTTTGTACTCCCTGTATTTCTTATCTAGACAAAATCTTTCTTACCTCTGCATTATGACCACTAATAGACTGGTATTTCTGCAATGAGGTCTAGGTTTAAGGTGATCACAAGCAATAATTCTAGAGTCTCTTTTCTTTCCAAACTGCCCATCAGTAATTATCTTAATATTATCAATTTTTCCTCAAAGTAATATCTAAGATGATCTTCCACAACATTTAATTCCACATACAACATCCTGCAACCCTCCATGAGCTTCAAGCTTTCCAGATTCCTCTCCTGCAACAGTATGCTTTGGCTCAACCATTCTCTTACCAATTGAATAAGGTCTTGTAGCCAGTGTAGTATCAACCTGTGCTGGGTTAAAAAGGTTACGAAACCAAATCTTGATGTTTTGCTCACAGGATCTCTCATGATCACACAGTATGTAAATTTTCCACAATGTTGAGGTAAGTCCTCAAACTTTCTTCTATGGTTTTAAAGCTCAAGCTATTTCTTTTCTCCCTTTTTCCTCTTCAAAGAAATAGTTTCGAAATTGCTCTCCAGAGTGACTTCACTCTGATTGCCTGCAGCAGAACAAGCTGAGAGAGTCGCTGCTGGTAGCTAACAGGACTCTTTCTGGCACTGCAGTGAAATCAGTGGCTGCTTGGATATGACAGCGGTAAGAACACCTCCTTTGGGAACCTAGCACCGCTGGTGGGGAGAGTGGGGGAAGAGCATGGTGGAGTATGACAGAGGACTATGCATGCTTGGGGATGGGAGAGCTATCACCACCGATACACAGTAAGTCTTCTAATCTAAAATATTAACATGAAGGTAAAACAGTAGTACTTCATTAATTTTTTAAAAAAATTAATTCCATAAAACAAGTCAAAAAAATAAAGGAAAGAAACCCAGAATTTTAATTGGACAGGACTCAGTTTAATATGTCAAAGTGACTAGCATACTGTGAGATTTGCTTGAAGTTTGGATATATTGACTAAGCTAACAAAGAAAGATGAGAGACTGTTTAAGTAACAATAATTAGAGAAAAATTAAACTATTTTCTGGTCATAGCATCATTGGCTTCAGCTCAACCAATAAACAGTCACAGGTTTTAATAGGCCTATCTTGCTGGCCTATTCAGACACTTAAGATTTGTTTATAATTGACTGGCATGTTTTGATAAACACTGTAAAATAAATCTTAATTTTTTAGTAACAATGGGCATATATTTAGGTTCAGTTTTTTATAAAGAAAACATCTTCAAACTTCAATTCATGCTTCCTCTTCTTCCCACATCCTTGTTACCAGCGTAAACTTTTTTCTTTTACATGCTTTCATGGGATCAAGTAGAGTGCTGGGAAAATTATTTGGAGATTTCTCTGTAAATCAAAAAGTTAAAGCAATGATGATATGACCCAGCTCATAATTCCAGTGTTCTTTCCATGCGTTCTCATTGTTGGGGAAATTTTAAGAGATCTATTTTCATTAAGCAAAGCTAACATTGTCACCTCTTTAGAACTTTTAGTAGTCTGTTGATTATTTCAGAGTATCAGAGAATACTCACATCTTCAGTAACTTGATACCAATCTTCCCATTATAGTCACTCATTACTCCCACTACATGCCATTTATTATAAATAAGTACAACTTATTATACTCTCAGTCTTTCAAAGATCTCAGTTACAAGTGGACAGAGGCAAATCATTCATTTCACAAAAAAATATGAGCATCAGATGTACACCAAGCACTGTATTCAATATAAAGTAGTAAGCAAAACACTTTCTTTCACAAAGTTCAACAGATTTGTAACAAAGACAGACATAAAACAATAATTGTATGAATTTTTCTGTTGTGGTTTGTGCTACAAGTTTCTCAAAGCACTATGAGGACAATGACAGATCTAACTGGGTTATGACAGCTGATTGACATCCTATTTCCTCATTTCTTTTGTCAGTCACAGTTGCTCCAAATGGCATCTTTGGCAGGACCATGAGCCTCTAGGATGAAGGAGAAGAGCTGAAGGGGAAATAATGTCTTCCTGCAAGGAACTCATCTACACAGGTCTCCACATATGAGAAATGGTTCCTGTCCAAGAAGATCTAGCCAAGAACTCAAGTCACTCAAGAAAACTTGTGATTTTTTTTTCATTTTCATTGAATATGTTCATATTTTATTTTATTTTTAGGTTAACATTGGTTAACAATGCTGTGCATATTTTAGGGAAATAGGTTCATATCTCCTCAGATGTATGTATCACACCACACCTACCACCAAACCACCCATAGTCCTTTATCACTGACCATTGGGTCTCTTCCCTCATTTTTTCCTAGTCCACTGGCCAGCCCCTTCTGATAGCTTGAATTCTGCAGTTATATTATCAGAGTTAGTTTTTGTTTATCAATTATTTTGTCTTGTTTAACTATTTCACATGAGTGAAATTATCCAGTGTTTCTTTTTTCTTCTGATTTAAAATATTCTTTTATTCACTAGCAAATACTTAAACAACATAACATGTATCTTTGCTTAGACTTGAAACCATTCCTAATTTTTGCATGCCTAAATCATCTAACTCAATGCTTCATTATTTCTCTTGTCAGGTATGTCTTCTGACTTCCCATAGACTTGAACTATACATTTCATATAGCCTCATATTCTACTATGTGTGATATTTTTATGAACTCCAACACTAGAGAAAGGGAAGGAAAGAAGAGGAAACTGGGAAGGGTAGAAAAAGTGCAAGAGTGAAGATGGAGACATGAAGGCCCAGAAGATAGCCAATCAAACCACTAATGCTGAGTAGTATACCCTACATATTCAATACTATCATAAGCCAGATGTGGAACACAGGGGATATTTTAAATGCAGTTACTGTCTCTAGAAGTACTCTTGAGAGAATGAAATACTATAATCTGGTTTAACCTGATTTATAAAAAGTGTAAGTATCAGATTAATTGAGTCAATGAAATAGGAAGTCAGTTTACAATTACATTACATTGATTCGTGGGATATCTGAAATGATTAAATATATGTTATGGTATATGGCCCAACTCAGTATATTTAAATTGGATAGTATCGACTTTAAAGCATTTTCTTTCTAGTTTTCAAAATAGTCAGTGCTGAAATAGCATCCATCAAATGTGTCCTGTTACTTTTATAACAAGCTGTCCTAGATATAGAAAACTAATTGCAGAATCTGTTTTTTCCTCCCTTTTCTATAAATACATTCTAAACAAGAGGTTATGAGTTTAATTTAAACAAATATTAATACAGTCCTTGAAAAAAATTAATGTCCGTTATTTTATTTTCTTGGCATCATTTCCACAGGAGCCAAAGCAATAAAGGACTTAATCTTATCCAGAATGTAAATCTTCAATAAAACTGGAATCTCTGGCAGTCATTATATATATAGGCATGTTAAAGAAATATCTTTTACCCCAGAACTTCAATGAGTCTTCTCATTAAAAATATATATACACACACACTTATATTTGTACATTTAATGGTAAACTGATCTTTTGACCTGTTAAACTGTAGCCATTTCTTTTGTAGTCTAAGTCCTGAGATTAATTAAACTTCAGGAAAACTGCAAAAGATTAATTAGAATTACTGAGTTGAGTTAATCCCATTTCAAAAGTGAATAATTTTTGAAATAGTTAGATAGATACTTGGGTTCTTAAATTCAAATAATTTATCACTAGATTAACCTGTTACTTTATCGCTGAAATTATATAAAGCAATTATTTTACAAACTATTTCCCAAGAGTACTTTCATATTTTGACAAACAGTAGCTCTGACTTATTCACTGACCAACTAACATTGATAAAGATCCACTGGCATCATAATTTGTTGGTCACTTCAGTCTTATTCACAGTCTATCCCTTGCTAACACTCTTTCCCTTTTGCTTGCTCAGTCTGATAAAGGAAGTTTCTTTCTTGTCAGATGGTCTGCAAAGACTCATAGAAAAGAAACTGCATGAGCCTCTGGTCAACAGCTCATGGGGAACTGAAGCCTATGTCCAGTAACCCACAGGAAACTGAGTCTTACCAGTTAGGAAGACTCAGGAAACTAGGAAATAGATGTTGTACAGTTGAACCCCGAATGCTAGACACAACTGCTAAACAACTAATAGACCAAAGAAGAAATCCCAAGTGAAATTTAAAAATACATAAAATTAAAAGAAAATGGAAACACAATATAGAAGAAATTGTAAATACAATGGAAGCAATGTTAAATGGGGAAACTTGTCGCTATAAAAACTTTTTTAAAAAAACAAATAAGATCTAGGCCGGGCACAGTGGCTCGTGCTTGTAAGCTTCAGCCTATGAAGCGGCCGGGGCTAGGGATCGCGGTTCGAGCCCTGCCTGCGGCCCATAGCGAGACCTAGTTCCAAAAAAAAAATAGCTGGGCGTGGTGGTGCGTGCCTGTAATCCCAGCTACCTGGGAAGCTGAGGCTGGGGATTGCTTGAGTCTGTGGTACCCGGGGCAACGAGAGCCTGCGGTTCCACGGGCAAAAATAGCAAGACCTAGTCTCAAAAAAAAAAAGATCTCAAATCAACAATTATTTTTACAATGTAAGGAATTAGTTTAAAAAAAAAGAAAAAGAACAAACTAAACGCAAACCTAACATAATAATGGAAATAGTTAAGATTAGAATAGGGTTCAATTAAATTTAAAATAGGAAAATAATAGAGAAAATTAATAAAACTAAAATTTGTTTCTTTAGTTAAATACAGAAAAAAAAAAAAAAA
>PVHY01031320.1:0-12741 GCA_004024945.1 Uropsilus gracilis | reverse complement strand
ATCTGCAAACTCAAGTGATCCCTGGCCTCTTTGCCTCCCAGCACTTGGGTTACAGACAGGAGCCAACACGCCCAGCTGAAAACCATCTTTTTATTGAGCACCTACTACGGGGTCTGGCCTCCCATCCTCACAGCCACCCCATGCGGCACACAGTCATCCTTATCAAAAATCTAAGGACATAGGGCCTCCGAAGTTGCTTACCCGAGACCCGCTAGCTGCACGCAGCCCCCCTGAACCCCACCCCCTCGAGCCTCCCACAGGGGGCACCTACAGTATCCACATGGGCCACACCCCTCCTCTCTGCCATCTCTGGTTTTCCCAAGGACACCTTCTTCCTCCCTGCTCCTGGCCAGTATCGTCCATCTGTCCATCTCTCCCATCCCTGGAGGGGCTGGGGCAGGGGGGCCAGGGACGGGGCACACGGCAGATTAATATGGCCCCGGTGTTCCCAGAGGCCAGGGCCGGACTAATGATGGGGCTGATAGAACGCAGAAGTGTGAAAAGAATTTTAATAGATCTGACAAGTCTAATAAGAATTTGTGTCTAGAAGGGTCCTCCTCTGGGGCCGCCGGCTGACGAGACTCTGACGGCTGAGATTTGTTTACGTGTTGGCATCACCGCCACATCTCCTGCCAACTCCCGATTAATCTAATTTGAGATGTTTAGAGCCCGGCTCAGGCGCGAGGCAAAGGAGGGGCGACACGGAGAGACAGAGGGACAGGGAGGGCCGATGACAGAGGCTGTAATGAGGAATGTCACAGCCCTGCCCTCAGCTGCCCCTGGCGTGACCCCAGGGACATGCAGGCCTGGGCTGCGGGTGCCCTTTAAGTTGCTGGGCTGTCAGCAAAGTTTGGCTTCTTAGTGTCCCCTTGCCCAGCTTGCCCATGTGCTGGGCTCCGGCTGGTGACAGGGCAGGGCTGAGGAGGAGGAGCCCAACAGGACCCACACTCCACCCCATGTGCCATGCGGGACCTGGGCTGGCACACTGGCTGAGCCTCAATCTCCACCATCGTGAGACAGGCCTACAGCAGGGACCTGTGGGAGTGTGAAGTGAGATCAGAGCTCAGGAATGAAGGGTCTCACTTTGTGGTTCTCGTTTTTTTTGTTTGTTTGTTTTGTTTTATTTATTTATTGAGACAAGGTCTCGCTATTTTTGCCTGTGGAACCGCAGGCTCTCATTGCCCGGGGTACCACAGACTCAAGCAATCCCCAGCCTCAGCTTCCCAGGTAGCTGGGATTACAGGCACGCGCCACCACATCCAGCTATTTTTTTGGGGGGGGACTAGGTCTTGCTACAGGCCCTAGGCGGAACTCGAACCACGATCCCTAGCCCCGGCCACTTCATAGGCTGAAGCTTACAGGCATGAGCCACCGTGCCTGGCCTTGTGATCCTCATTTTTAAAGCTTGACTGTCCTGCCTACCTAATCCGCCTGAAGAGCGGAAGAGGTTGGCATCAGAGGTTGGCACGAAGCATAAGAAGATGGTAGGAAGAGCCTCCCGTGACTCGGGAAGGGTCACCAGGCTTGGCCATTGGCCAACATGCCCTGGCGTAGAAAATGGAGCCAGTTCAAGATTTGGGGTGTCGAGTCCCTCCTACAGGGGTTATTCCAGAGGAGACTGCTGGGCGGAGCTCTTGGGGGTGCTGAGGAGCTGGCATCAGACCCCAGGCTTTGACTCCTTGCCCACTATGCACCTTCTTGGGGTGGGGCCTCGGTTTTGCCATCTGTGAAATGGGGGCAGCAGCCTCGTAAAGCTGTGAGAATCCAGCGAGAGAACACATAAAGAGGGGTAGATCAGGACCCCTGGGGAGCAATAGCTCCTTCTAGTCCTTATTCTCACCCTGAGAATGAGGCTTCCTCCTGGGAGGACCCTGGAACCCAGAAACGACCAGCACCAAGTAGCAGAGATGCAGTGGCCAGAACTGTAGGGTCTCCCAAGCCTGAAAGGGGAGACACTCCCCACCTCACCCAGAGCAGAGTAAGTGGGCCCCACCACCGCAGCTGCCTCACCAGCTGGCAACCTGGATGGCACCTAGAGGCTCAGCTCTGGCTCTAGAGCCTGGGGGCTGGAGACCACAGTACCCAGACACTTCATACAGGCCCCAGGACATTTGCACATCCTTGGGGATCTCGGGGACCCTGCCCTGAGCACCCCTTAGCCAGCACTTTAAAACACATTGTGTCCTTTGATCCTCAGAACAGCCCTTGAGGAGGCTGGAGTTGGCCTTTCCCCTTCTACAGAGGAGGAGACAGGCCTCAGGGCACATGCTTTGCCCGAGCCACAGGAACAGGAGGTTCCACCTACAATCCCTTTCCCTCTTGCCCCATCAAAGTGGACATTGCTTGCTAAACCCCAACCTGAGGTCTGGGGGCCACCTGATGTGGGTGGTCTCAATCCTTAATTCTTCGCCTCGGAGCTGTGTCCCACTCACAGACCAGGAAGCCGAGGCTTGAGGTGCAGTGCTTTGCCTGAATGCTCACCAAGAGCCGGCAGGCACAGGGTAAAGCCTACGTCATTTGTGCCCTGGGCAGCAAGGCTTCCTCTCCAGGACCCTGCCCATCACCTCTGGCCCCAGCCCCTTTCCCTAGGCAGGAGCCCCCAACATTTCAGAGGCATGTAGAGTGTTCCAGGGCCCTTGGTGACAGAGTGGTGCTT
The DNA here is from genome assembly GCA_004024945.1 of Uropsilus gracilis. Classification (NCBI taxonomy): domain Eukaryota; kingdom Metazoa; phylum Chordata; class Mammalia; order Eulipotyphla; family Talpidae; genus Uropsilus; species Uropsilus gracilis. The sequence continues at coordinate 10,085 of PVHY01031320.1, read as the reverse complement.
CCAAGCCATCTCCCTTCTCCCTCTCACCACTGGATCCTGGAGGTTCCGGAGTGGAGTCAGGCTTGGGAGGAGCATCAAGGGTCTGTGGTCACTCATCAGTCAGATCACCTGGTCAGAGCTCGTTTCCGCTGCAGCCTCCAGCAGGCATGACTGGCAGAGTGAAGACAGAACACCTGTGTGTACAGACTCAGGGCTTGAATCTGCATCCAGGATGCAGGTACCTGGCCATGTACCTGTATGCTGTTACCTGTACACTCACACAGGCATTTCCACTGTTTTACTCATGCAGCAGATGCACACTACTCACACAGATCTGTGCAGGTGTGAACGCTCATGTGTGTGCCCATTGCTGCACTGAGGTCTGTGCTTCCTGTGTTCACATACACGTACACAGACTCTTCCCTCTCCTCTGGGGGACCAGAGTGGATGCTGCTGAAGGTCTCACCTCCCTCATATTGGGGCCCACGTTCCCTTGTATGAACCCTTAGCCCACCTACAGGAGCTGCTTTGGTTTCTGAGGAGCCATGGGCTGGACTCAAGGTCCAGAGAAGAGCCTTGCTTTCATTTCTACCTGGGTTCCGAGGAACCCCTAGGATGAACCCCACAGAGGGATCTATAGTTTAGTAGAAAAAAGAACTAATTCTTTATAGTGTGTGGATGACTGCTGTGTCCTCCCTCCCACTGAACCCACAAGAGAGTTGGACAAACAATATGTGTTAAGTAACTATTTCCAGAATGGTTGGAGAGCAGGTATGAGAGAGTTTCATGGGGAGATGGGTGGATCATAGAAGGGTGGGTGGGAGAATGGATAGATGGATGAATGGATGGGTGGAGAGATGGATGATTGGATGCATGAATGGAGGGAGGGAGGGATGATGGAGGGAGGGATGATTGGATGGATGGATGGATGGATGGATGGATGGATGGATGGGTGGATGGGTGGATGGATGGGTGGATGGATGGGTGGGTGGAGAGATGGATGATTGGATGCATGGATGGATGGAGGGAGGGATGATGAATGGGTGGATGGATGGATGATTGGATGGATGGTTACATAGAAGGGTGGGTGGGAGAATGGATAGATGGATGAATGGATGCATGGAGGGAGGGAGGGATGATGGAAGGAGGGATGATTGGATAGAGGATGGGTGGATGGATGGATGGGTGGAGAGATGGATGATTGGATGGGGAGATGGATGATTGGATGCATGGATGGAGGGAGGGATGATGAATGGATGATTGGATGGATGGATGGATGGATGGTTACATGGATGAGTGGAGGGAGGAAGGGAAGGAGGGTGGGAAAGCAGGGTGGGTGAATGAACTAATAATAAATGAAAGAACAGATGTATGGGTGTATATATGTGCTGGAAGAACCCCCATTTCTAGGCGTTCTCACTTTCTTTTCCAGCTGCTGTTGACTACCTGGCCAAAAACGTGAGCCTCTCCACGCAGCGCCGCATGAAGCTTGGGGAGCACTCCGCTGTGCTGGGACTCCTGCCTGTGGAAACTGGCCAGGCCTACTAGGGCCCTTGGAGTTTCCTGCTCCAGCCAAGTCCCTGTCCACCCCTTACTGACCCCCGAGCTCCCCAGCTTCAGTCCCCTCATCATCCTGGGGCCCCAGGAGACCAGGAAAGGAGCCCATCCCCCCCCCAGCAGCCCTCTGGAGATGTACTATCAGCCTTTCTCACGCCTGTGGTTAGGGACCTAGAGTGACCCCTTGAGCCTGCCCTCTGCCCTCACCCCAGGCAGGTTTCTGGTCAGTTGCCATCTTCCCACCTCCCTGTCATCCCCAGTGCAGTTCTGTTGTGGCCTCTGCGCCTTCTCAGGCACAGAAGTCGAAGACCCCCGGGCACCCAAAGGGCGAGGTCCTGGTGTCCCCTGAACCTGACTCCGTGGTCCCCTGGCTGCAGATGGAGGGGAACCCAGGCTGCTCTCAATTGGACGTGTTGGAAACTGCCCTTCCTGGGGGTCTCCACCCAGGGCTCTCTCCTCCGGACACCAGGGCTCCAGCAGAGAGGGTACCCCAGCCCTGGGATCTTCCCAGGGGAGTCAGCCAGCAATTCCGAGCGCTTCAGGATCCTCCCTACACACCCCTTCTGGGTGTGGGGGACTGTCCAACCCAGGCTGGGCTGTAAGGGAGACCAGAGGTTGGGGGTAGGTGGGGGTTGGACTGGGCAGCCTGAGTCTTGGGGTACAAGGACTCCCACCCAGGCCTGGGAGGCAACTGGCTATTAGAGAAGAGCCCAAGTTCAACCCTGCCCACCCCTTGTGGTCCCTGGGGAGTCCACTGACCCCTTCAGTTTTCTCACCTGCTGCATCAGATGGGAGGGGAAGCGATGGGGTCTCCAGAACACCCAGGGCAGGCTCAGAGAGGGCTTGGGGCAGCCCCTCCCCTCATGGGCAGCAGACCTTTTTTGCCAAAGGCTTTAGCTCTCTGCTTTCAAGTCCATGCCCCATGGAGGGTCCACTGTTCACCAGGCCTCCTGTGGAGCCTGCAACCCCCGCACCCCCTCACCCCCACTCCTAGCAAGGGACCGTCATCAGCCCAAGCATCCCTTGGAGGCACTGGGCTGCCCTAGGGCTTTGAAGGGGGCTTATCCAAGGCCACCATCCCCCCAGCATTCTGTCTGGGGACCTGTCCCTGTCCAGCTGTGCTGACTTGCTCAGCAAGAGGGGCCTCTGGCCCCTGACCCAGCACAGCTGGGCAGGGCAGGTGTGGCCAGTTTCCAAGCCTCCACTGCTGGGTGAGGGAAACACCAAAGGTTCCAGAGAAGGGGGGATGACACCCAGCTGTCTCCTGCTCCCCGTCTTTTTGAGTTAAGATCTCTGGGGAGTGGTTCCAGCCCCCCACGAGGCCTTGCTGGGAACTCTTCACCACCGTCACCTCCTTATCCAAATGATGCTCATCATCACCATCACCCCTGTGGTCATCCAGGCTGGGGCCACTTTTGCCAAATGCTGCTGGCAAGCTGGCACGTGTCACAGGAGACACGCGAGGGGTCCACAGAGATGGGACCGAGTTGCTGGAGCAGCTGGACATGGGAAGCCACCTCTTGGCTCAGCCCGTACCTCTTGCCCTCGGCCAACAAGATATTCCTGGAGGGGAGGGCTGCTGCTCTGGGAGTTGACCTGAGCACCTCCCTGATGGGAAGCCAGATTGGCAAGACGCCAGGACCTGTCCCTGTTGGATGTCAGCTCAAAGGTGACAGATGCTCACCTGTTTCTCACCTGCCAACTTGGTAGCATCAAGCCTGGGGGGCTGATTCTCTGGTTTAGAGGTGTCTGCTAAATGGGGGCCACCCAGAGGCATGCAGTTCATCAGGTACAGCCAGGTTTGTCACTGTAGCGCCCACTGCAAGAGACAGAGTTCTTCAAGCTCTGGACAGAAAGGGACACTGAATTAGTCCCTGGTGACCCGGCCATGTTCTTGTAGCCATCCCAGCCAGGAAGCAGCATTTCCTTAGCATCTACCACAGTCTTCACCCACATTCCTTGAATGAGTGGTTAGCTCCACTCCCTGGAAGCCTGGCTCAGAAATCAGGAGTCTCCTTGACCCCCCTGTCACCAGGAGCAGGGATCTCAGGCAGGTGACAACCAAATTACCCAGCCCTGACCCCAGGAGGTGACATTCCAGTGCTAGGACCAACTCCAAATAGCTGCCCCCCTGTGGTGAAGTGAGAATAACCTCAATGGTCCCTCCTGTCCAATGCCCCTGGATTCTCCCAAGCCTCCATCTTAGTAGAACAGGATGTACTCCCCCAAAGGATTCCACTCAGAAACTTGACCCTAAAAGATTTTCCTTAAAACCCTGTGTCTTAATGTGTTTCACCAACTCAGTCTGTCCAACTCAGCCTTGTGCTGACAGCTTGCAGCTCCACCAGAGAGATGACACTGTGTGCCTAGGCTGCACGTTCGGGAGGGTGGAACCGTCTAGAAAGAAGGCCCACATCCCAGGCACCCGGCTGGCCCCGAAGCAACCCCCATCATCCCTGTAAATAGAGTCCTTAGCAAAATACGAGATGTTTTCCTCCAACTTATCACGAGTAGCTGTTGACCCTACCCAGGGGCCCCTCTTCTGAGCTCATTGTACATTAGTTGGAACGTGGTGATGTGCCGTCCGTTTATAGGAAGTTGACTTTTATATATAAATATATATCCTAAGAAAGGAAGGAAACCCCCACTGTGCGTGTTGTGCTAGTGCCAGGGACCATCTGTAGGGCTCTATCTACCTATCGTGTGTTTCAGATTATACATTCCAGGCTCTTTTGGGTTCTTGCATTTTTATCGCTTTGTTTGTTTCATTTGGTATTTCTCTCTTGCTATTAAAAAAAAAAAGGAATAATGTATAACAACCAAGCTCTGCTTTTATACTCTTATTTTTTATTTGTTGTACCTTTGCCATTCTTTCACCAGAGGAACTGGAAGGAGAAGCGAGATGGGGGAAGGAGAGAGGAGAGAAGAATGAAGAGAGGTTTACCCTGAAGAGAAATAAGGTCAGGTGTCCAATCTGGCCGTGACCTGAGGGCAGGACAGGTCCCAGGCATGGGCCACTCCACCGCAACCCTGTGTTGTTGTAGATGGAGCTGGTGGAACAATCTGGACTTAGGTCTTGAAACTGGGTGGAAATCCATGATTACCCCCCAAAAGACCTTCTCTGGGGCCTCTCTCAGGTTGTGTTCATCAGATTCCCAAAGGTGCCCTTCACGATCAGATGCTTTCTGTGGTCAACACATCCTCTCTCCTCCCTTCTCCAGAGGCAGCAAACCAAGACAAAATTGGGGGACTTCCGGCCGCCATCTTGAAATGTTCAGCGGCTTCTGATATGTTGATGCTTTTTCTGTCAGCCCCAACCTGACCCATCCCCAACCTGGGAAATAGCGACATAGCACTCTAGATCATTCCTTCTTCCTAGTACCTGCAACTTGGTTGCTTCCGTGTTTGACTCACAGCCATTTTCCTCCATGCGGAAATGAGTGTGTGTGTGTGTGTGTGCATGAGCGTGTGTGGGGTGTGCGCATGGGCGTATGGGCGTGAGGGTGTGTGTTTAAGTATAATGGCACCATAATTTATTCAGCTCTATGGAGTAGTAGACTAGAAAGAGAAACTGGCATTTGCTTTAACTACCTGCTTGTAAGCGCTTCCTCTGTAACTCAGGCGTAACTGTTATACATTAAAAGAAATTAAAAGCATTTCCAAGGGTCCGTGTACTCAGTTTATCCCCATTGTGCTGCTGCCCTAAAAAGGACCAGGAGTGGTTGAGAAATCCCTTGACCTCACTTAGGGAGCCAGGGTCAGACTTTCACATCTGCACCCACAGTACCTCAGCACTGAGCAGCTGACACTAGCAATGTCCGACTCCTATTTGGTCAGTGGAGGCTGTTGATAACGTATCTCTGGTATGATCTCATCTTCACCAGACAGACTCCTCCTGGCGGTCTCCTGTCACCCTGAATATGGGTTCAGTAAATGCCCCCAAACCGACATATGGCTGAAAAAAATGTGGTCTATGTACATGATGGAATACTATGCATCCATCAAGGAGGACAAACGTATGTCCTTTGTGGCAACATGGATGGAACTAGAGGGACTCATATTAGCAGAAATAAGTCAGAAAGAAAAGAGGAATACAGGATGGTCTCACATGAAGGATATAGGGAAAAACAAACAAATGAATAAGGAAAATTAGAAACAACCAGAACTGAATGATGAGTGAGAGAGGAGGAGGGGGAAGGAGAAGGGGGAGACGGAAGGCACAAAAGAATAAGGTGGTTAACAGGTGTTAAGGAAATGGGAAAACCCCAGGGTACACAATAATGTAATATATATATATACACAAAATTTTAAAAAATATAAAAAAGAATCTGATATGAACATACCCAATGTAGCTACTATGTACTGTTCAAGTAGTAGTATGTACCTTATATATAGCAAATGTAACATACATATATATATATACATACATACATATATATACTTGTAAAAAAAAGAATTGGGGTTCAGGGGGTTGAGAGGGAAGGAAGCAGTCCAGAAACTTACACATGGCCTTACAAGTAGAGATGGACCCGGGGTTCTTGGGCAAGTGAGTTATTGGGGAATCCCTGGAGAAAACCAGAAAAGGATGCAACACTGGGCAAGGGCAGGAACCAGCAAAGGAGGGGGTGGTGGTGGAGGGGAGTCTAGCTTCCGTTGCATCTGCAAGGGGTTTGGAGGGTGATCGTAGTACACCTGGTCCCACTGAGAAACGGGGGCCTGCCTCTGGCATCGTGATACCGGCCATTCATCGGTCGCTAGCTTTGCCTCGAGCTATGGAGGAATGAGTGTATCAAGGACTCAGACATCCAAGCAGCTTTGGTGAAAGTGGCTCCCGTGGGCTGTTCTCCTGAGAAAGGTGTGGCTGTGAGCCCTGAGCAGCAGCAGCCACATCAGGGCACGGGTGCATTGGCCCAGCACCTGTGGACCTGGGCAAGGAATGCCCACCTGTGCTTCCCGGGCTCTGAACTAAGACACCCGGGTTGATCCAGGGGTCTGGAGTGATCCCAACAGGAAGGGGCTGAGGGAGGGGGGAACTACTGGGAGAAAAATTTTTTTTTTTTGAGACCAGGTCTCGCTATGTTTCCCAGGGTAGTCTCCAACCCGCAAACTCAAGCAATCCCTGGCCTCTTGCCTCCCAGTGCTTGGATTACAGGCATGCACCACCACGCCCAGCCTGCTGGGAGAAATTCTACATGAAGGATCGGTAAGGCGTTCTAGTGGACAGGAAGCCATTCAAGCCAGCCAGCTCTCCAGAGCAAAGCCTGAAGGGCGGTTTGGTCCTCCTGGCTCTGAGTCCAGTGGGGCTCACAGGGCTGCCCCGGCCGGTGTCCTCCTTGAGGTCTGCACCAGCCTTGGTGGAGTCCAGGTGGTTCACATCAGAAACGTAGCTCTCAGGCCTAGTCTGTCCCCTCACCCCCAGCCAAGCAGCTGTCACAAGGGCAGGGAGCGGTGGAGGAGCGTCTAGAGCTAGTCAGGTTCTAGCAGGTTCTACTCTGAGCTCTGCATGTTGCTGACTAGGGCCCCGAGACTACACTCTCCCGTGTGTTGTTTGTTTTGAGACTAGGTCTCGCTATGTTGCCCAGGGTAGTTCCGGTCTCGCGGACTCAAGCGATTTCCAGCTTCAGCCTCCCAGGTAGCTGGGATTACAGTCACCTGCCACTGTGCCCGGTTGCTTTTTTGAGACCAGGTCTCGCTATGTTGCCCCGGGTAGTCTCGAACTCATGAACTCAAGCAATCCCTGGCCTCTTGCCTCCCAACACTTGGATTACAGATGTGTACCACTATGACCGGCTTCAATGTGTTTTTTAAAAGCAGGAGAAGATGATGTCTGAGGCTCTTCCAGGTTACCATGGCAATAAACTGGGCCAAAGTTTGGCCTTGAAGCAGTCTGGACAGCACCCATCAAGTATAGGAGAAATAGTACAAAGCAGTGGGGGTGGGGTGGGGGGAGGCCCAGGCACTCCCAGACACAGCCCTGCCCTCGGCGCCCCTGAGGGAACACTCAGATGACCCCTTCTCAGGGACACTTCACCCACTAACCTCCATGCACATCCCAAGGGCAGCCAAGCAGTGGGGGCTTCTGTCCAGGGGCTGTGCTGCCCGGAACAGGCAGGTCGCCACATCTGCAGGGAAGAAGAGGGGTGGCTGTGGGGTGGCCCCGTGTCCATCAACCATTGCCACAGAAATGCTGTGTGACAGAGTAGCCTCTGTTCGGGTCCCTCTGCTAGGCAGCCCTTGGTGGGAGAGTTTCACAGTCTGTCCCAGAGCAAAGTGGACTTGAAGGACAGAGGAGTAAATGGAGCCACCCAAGTGGGGAGGGACTCATAGGACAGAGGAATGGGGGCTTCTGAGAATAACCATCCTGCTGCCCAGCTGAGTTCAGGCCGTCTGGTCCTCCCAGGAGCACAGCTTCCAGAACACTATCTCCTGTGCCACCCCTCCCCCTCCCCTCACCCCCCCCTTCTCCAGCTGCCCTACAGGACTGAGCAGAGGACAGCTCCCTGCTCCGGCAGCTGGTCCAGGGAGAGAGACTCATTCCCCAGAGGTGCCAGGGACAGTGTGTTGGGGGCTCCATCTGGATACATCGCTGTGACCAACACCCCCATCTCGGGGCCTTTACCACCAAAGGTCTCTTTCTTCCACATTCATATTCATGCTGGTTCCTCATCTGAGCCACCATGGCAGGGAAGGGTGTCATCTGCATGACGCTGGTCACAGGAGCAAGAGAAACCGTTCACTGACTCAAGCTTCCCCAAGTGATAAGTGACAGGAACACACGTGCCCACATCCCATGGACCCGAGCCAGGCAGTGGCTGCACTGAGCCTCTGAGGGGGCAGGGACATGACACCCACGTGCCTGGGTGGGGAGGAAGTGCCCAGGACAGCTCTGGAGGCCATGCCCACTGATGTGGAGCTTTTCCTGAAGACCCAAAGATGCAACAGATGTGAAAGGGAAGCAGATGATTCCAGGAGCCCCTGTTCTCTGCTCCTCTCTGTTAGGACTTGCGTGTGGAATGAAGAAGAAAATGAGACAGAAGAGATTGCTAGCGATCTGTGAGGCCAGCCCACAGAACGGGGATCATGGGAAGCATGTCCAGGTCCCACTTTAATGAAGTTGTGAAGCCTCTTGTACACCCCAGCAAGGAAATGTTATAATGATGTAATGAGGAAGTAGCAAAGCGTACATGACATGCAGTAGGGAGGATGCGGGGATGCTCTATAACAGCAGAATTTACCTATGGGGGCAACGGTCATTCCTAATAGGTCATATGTCTCTTGGGACATTCCAAAGAGGTTAGGAAGCTGGGTGACAGGTGAGAGACATGCTGTCGCCCACCCTCTAGTGTGCGAGAGGGGGTTAGAGAGACAGGAGGTGTTCCTCTTAGCTGAAGCTCCATCTCTCTACCTGCTTCCTCCTTCCACACTCTCCACAATGGTCCCAGAGGGAGGGTGATGGGAGCTGCACTCAAAGTGGCATCTTTCAGGAAAAGAAGGACCATGAAGCAAGCTCCTGGGCCCTGATGGACCCTGATGGGCCCTGGCACACACCTTGGACAGCAACTTCCCAGGGAGTTCAGGGAAGCAGGTGGCTGAGACCAGAGCACTGGCTCCTCTCAGGTCTGGGCTTAAACCCCCAGGCCTCCATCTCCTGTGTGGGGGGATTCAAGCCAGTGACTTCACTTCTCTGGGTTCATTTCCTGTCCTGATCGGGGGACCAGAAGGCTGACCTCTTGCTGGGTGGGTGAACTGAGACGACAGCATCTCTTCAGCACTTTGGCACTAACTGGTGCCACGGGGGTCTTGCCTGAGTGGGGGGGTTGGTCTCCACCACGAGCCACTGTGTGACTTGGGGCAAGTACCTTCAACTCCTGACCCTTGATGTTCCTTCCCACCCACGCAGTGGTACTTGAAGAGAAGTTTATCAGCCCGCCATGGCTGCGAGAACACTGCCTCCTGACAAGCACCTCAAACCCTGATTTAGAACACTCCATTTGAACCTACACAGGTCTGCGACTTGGGTGGCCAGTCCAGAGTTGGGTGGTATGGCTGGCAGGACCACCAGGACTCCTGCCCCCTGAGGGACACACCCTCTATAGTGCCCTGGCCTTGAGTGTGGGTGGAATTGGGGATATGATGGGTGGTCACAACCTTGGTTACATTCATCAGCAAGGGTGAGGGGACAGCCACGCTCTGATTGCATCATGTAGGACTCACCACAGTGGCTGGAGTGAACATTCCTGCTGCTTCAAAAAAGAAGCTATGTACCATTGCAGGGTTCTAGGGTACCTTGTCAGAGCTGAGGGTGGCCCATGTGACAGCCAGCAGGGAAGCAAGGACTTCAGTTCTCCACAAGGAACTGATTTTTGCCATCACCCTGAATAGGTTTGGAAAGAGAATTTCTCCCATTCATGCTTCCAGGTGAGCTCATGGCCCAAGTCAACACTTTGATTTCAGGCTGAAGAGATTCTGAGAAGAGGACCTAGCCACGCTGTACTCAGAGTTGAAGAAGATGTGAAGAAGATGAGGATAAGAAATGGGTTGTCTCAAGG
>PVHY01031319.1:0-12726 GCA_004024945.1 Uropsilus gracilis | reverse complement strand
CTTCGGAGCACTGGTTAAGTCTAAAGTCTGCCTTTGTGCCCTGCCCTCTGACTCAGAAAGCCGGGATAATCCTAATTCCCTCTGCTCACGGCCGGGGTCGTTCAGGTGTCCGCTGTTGGGGCCCGTACTGATCTTTCATCTTTCAAAAGCCAGGAACTTCCAGTCTCTACTCTTGGCCACGCCCAAAGTTGTGAAATACGCAAGCGCCAAGTTTTGTGGGTGCACGGTGGGGGATGGAGGGTGTCTGCAAATCTTCCGGTCTGGGCGGGGCATCCAAACCACAGGTTCCAGCTTTGGAATAGTTGCTCTGTTCTCCGCCCCTTCCTGGGGGAGGGGGAGGAAACGTGAGCGCGCATGAGCAGAGTTCATCACAGGAACACTTCTGAGCTGGACTGTGAAACCGTTATTGGCTCTCTCTACGATCAAGCCTCTTTTGTCCTTACTTGAGCGACTCGGAGGGACTAGATCTGGGCCTAGGGCTCAAGTGATTGTCTTTGTGAAAAAGTCGGCCCCACTTGGGTTTAATAAGCCAAGATGAGTGAATCCTCAAGAGGATTCACTTATACCCAAACATCAATATTACTTTTTCATGCCAAGGTGAGGTCCTTCACACCAAGATCCTAGCCAGGCAAGACCCTGTCATTAGGCTTTGAATTCTCCTTTGCCTGTCTTTAGTTTGTTTCCCTTCTCCTTTTCAGGTACCCCTTGTTATATTTAATGCCAGCTATAGTAGAAGTGCAATAAGTACTTCAGAAAAGTGTTTGCATAATAAATGCTAATGTCAAGTAGGTGCAATAATACATGATTTTCCTCTTACAGGTTCCTGTTGCGTCTAAGTCCACTATGGCTACTCTCAAGGATCAGTTGATTCACAATCTTCTTAAAGAAGAGATTACCCCCCAGAATAAGATTACAGTTGTTGGGGTTGGTGCTGTTGGCATGGCCTGTGCCATCAGTATCTTAATGAAGGTGAGAGCCCATCATTCTGGAAACCATTCTGAATACCTTGACAACACTCAGTCTCCCCTTCCCTTCCCATCCCAGGAATTGCATTATTTCCTGTATGCCAGTGTTCTGACTCATAGACTCATTAAAGAACCTAATGTATGAGATTAAGTGCTGAAACAGGATATGTCTACACCAAAAGGGAACGTGAGCATCAGCAATAACAGAAAAAAAGGCTTTTAGACTGGAAATCTAGTCCTTAAATCCTCTGAGCTGTGTTAGAATACGTGAGTTGCATACAAATGAAAAAGAAGAGTTTATGCTTTTAAACAAGCTAAAATTATTTTAAAGATATTTTGTACTGAAAATGGTGCCTGTATATGGTGAAATGCACATCACACCAAATTTGGAAATCTTAAATCTTCCACAAATGTCCTCATTGCCTTCTTCTTGGATAGCAATTTTAGTGCCAATTATGCGATTAAAGATTAATTAGAAAAAGAAAACTTGTGAATGAACACTTTTTATAGAAGTCAAACCTGGTTTACATAAAAGTTGAATTTACAGTATTAAACTATCTTACATTCAGACAAATTTCATAATAGAGTGAAATGATGAATTCTGAGTTCTGAACAAAAAAGGATTGAAATGAGTACAGGCTGAAGGCAGAAATGAGCTATCCCAAAGTTTTGTAACAACAGTTTGCTTTATGTACATTCTTAGGAGAAGTCATATAGTATTCCAAATCTTACTCCTTTTTCCCACACCAGTGAACCACTTAGAATTTTTCTTTGTGATGTCCTCTAAATGGGGTAGGGTAAGAGTAACTGGCAGCCCCCACATTACACTGTAGATGATTTGGGGTTGGATCTGCAGCTCAGCTAATACAACCATCCCCTTGCTTGTAGTAGTCTCTGTCCCATTTATTTCAAACCTATTCTTGGGAGTTCCTGGACCGGATACACCTCTGAACTTTTACAGGTTCAACTAAAAAGATATTTCTGATCAATATTTTGCAATGCACAAATTGGTCTTTGTAAAACTGATATTTTTGGTTAATATATGGAAAATAAATGATACAGGACATCACTTTTTAGTTCCAAGTATTTTTTTTACATTAAATAATTTATATATACATTTCACATCTTTGTAATCCTTGGGGTTCACCCACCACCTTCCCTCCCTGACCATTCCCATCCTCCCCTGCCTCCCCAGCCCCCCCCCCCAGTTGTGTACTTCAGTTTGGTTGTTAGTTTGTTTTGACTTTTCCTCATGACTTTTTGTTAATTTTTCCTGTGTTCCATATATTAGTGAAAACATTTGGTTTCTTTTTCTTTCTGACTTGTTCCTGTTAATATGATTTCTTCTAAGTACATCCATGTTATCAGAAAATCACCAGATTTGTCATTTTTAATTGCTGAGTAATATTCCATTGTGTATATGTACCATATCTTTTTCATCCAATCATCTGTTTTGGAACATTTGAGTTGTTTCCATGTCCTTGCATAGTTCCAAATCTTAATACTGTTTAATGCCATCTATTTAATGACAATAAGCAATATGTACAACTAAATTTAAGAGAATAACTAAACCAGTCATATAATTGGACATTCATCTAACTACTGCTAGTTTAGGGTTTCCTTCCATATACTGGTGCTGGAGCTCCAGCAGAGGTTGCTTCAGCACGGAGAGAGGGACGTTTGTGAGTCAGTTTTTAAATGGGACCTGTTTCTGCCATAGCTATGTCCTGATGTTAGAAAGTAGAACTCTCCTATGCTCTAATGAAATTTTGCATATTCTTCTAACAATTTGGAAGTAGTGATTTTCCATTTAATTAAAATTTTCTCTTTTAGGACTTGGCAGATGAACTTGCTCTTGTTGATGTCATGGAAGACAAATTGAAGGGAGAGATGATGGATCTCCAACATGGCAGCCTTTTCCTTAGAACACCAAAGATTGTCTCTGGCAAAGGTTGACTTCAATCAGTTTCATATTTTAGTGCAAGCTGCACTTAATTCTTTGTCAGTCCTAGCTCTTCAAAGATTTTTTTTTTAATACAGGATAAGAGAGCTTTTGAACAATTTTGTGTTGAGACTAGGTCTCACTATTTTTGCCCGTGGAACCACAGGCTCTCGTTGCCCGGGGTACCATAGACTCAAGCAATCCCCAGCCTCAGCATCCCAGGTAGCTGGGATTACAGGTGCACGCCACCACACCCAGCTATTTTTTTGGAACTAGGTTTTGCTACGGGTCCCAGGCGGGACTGGAACCACAATCCCTAGCCCCGGCCACTTCATAGGCTGTAGCTTACAGGCACGAGCCACCTTGCCGGGCCTGTAGTTCTATTTTTAATTATGTTGCTTCAAATGCTTGTATATGCTTCCTTTGACATACTAAGAATACAATGTTGAAAATGGGTTAATGAGCAAATTGAACAGATAGTCTTTGCTTGACCCTTTCAAACTTAATGAGCACTATCCAGAAATCCTGGACAAGACCAAATTGTTACTGTTTTAACACCTGAAAAGTATTATCCGATAGGTTACTTCCTTCATTATCGTACCTGGGTTAATAGAGTGTCAGGCGCAAGATGTGCAATTAAGTATAAAATTGTTGTTTTAAAAAATAAATAAATAAAAAGCCTGTCTCTGGATCTATTTGACCACAATTAAGAAGTTATGTAGAAATAGCTTAGAAGCATCCGAACGCTTATAAGCATTGAGCTTCCTCAGCCAAAAATCTGGGGATGTATGTATCTTATTTTATGTAAGAATCATACTTAATTTCTTCCAGCTTCCCACTCCCAGTGATAGTTACAGAACTTACAATGTGAGGAAAACTAGAAAACAGGAATGGTGGTGACATACTCTTTCTACATGTAAGTGGCCTCAGAGATAACACTCCAAAACTAAAGGAGGAATGTGAGGATCGTTAGAGCCATTTATCTACCACAAATAAAACACTAATAAAAATTTCCCATGAAAAGAAAAAGTTTCTATGACAACTTTTTTCTGGCTAGGTAATGGAATTCTCTTAAAGGCCTACATCTGACTATGATTTCCCTTTGTCTAGACTATACCGTGACCGCAAACTCCAAGCTGGTTATTGTCACAGCTGGGGCACGCCAGCAAGAGGGAGAAAGCCGTCTGAATTTGGTCCAGCGTAACGTGAACATCTTTAAATTCATCATTCCTAATGTTGTAAAATACAGCCCAAACTGCAAGCTCCTGATTGTGTCCAATCCAGGTGAGATTTTTCTCTGCATAAAAATAGATGAACTATCTTAACACTAATACTAAAGGTTGTATTCTTTCTACACATTGATTTCTGTATTTTTTATTTTTCTCTTAAGAGGAAATATGTGCTTTTGTAAAATAGTTAAATTCAAAACATTAATGGTGATATAGTGCCCCTGAATGTGGTTGGAACTTTAAAATTAGTTACTTGACCAAGAAGGTTATGGAATAGTTTATGATCATGTTATTCTCTTAATTGATGTAAAGTGTATTTCATTAATATACACACCTTGAAAACTTACTATGCTATATTATACATAGTATAGAGGTTTAAAAATATTAGTAGAACCCAGCGTGGTGGGCATGCCTGTAATCCCAGTTACCTGGGAGGCTGAGGCTGGGGATCACTTGAGTCCATGGGCTCGAGACAACCCTGGGCAACATAGCGAGAGTCTCTTTAAAAAAATTTTTTTATTAGCAGAAGTCTGGATTAGTCATGATCAGTATCAATATCCACAGAGAGTCTGTATCTTACACAACCAGTTTTATCTCACAATTTTCCTAATTTCTTTGCCTAAATGTTTTCTTCATAGTGGATATCTTGACCTATGTGGCTTGGAAGATCAGTGGCTTCCCCAAAAATCGTGTTATTGGAAGCGGTTGTAATCTGGATTCAGCCCGGTTCCGTTACCTAATGGGTGAAAGACTGGGAGTTCACCCACTGAGCTGCCATGGGTGGGTCCTTGGGGAGCATGGAGACTCTAGTGGTAAGTATAACTAACAGTCTCTTTGTTTTAAAAGAATCTGAATAAAACGTGACTGGAGTTTTATTATCAAAGCAGAGCCTAAAGCAGACACCCATTCATTCCAGAAATCTTTCTTTGGGAATAATTGTAAATTAAGAATTGTCAAGATTTTAGACATGTTGTGTGAGACTGTATGATATGGGAGGTGAGGCATGAAAGTTATTTTCCTTCTTTCTGGACATATTAAGTAAGACAGTAGTTTACAGGATGACCTCAGTCATCAAGTTCAAAGCTCTTTGTATTTGACTGGAATTGCTTGACCCTGGTCAGTCAGTTCAAATGAAGTATGTGAAAAGTTCAGTTCAGTTATCAGATTGTAAATAGCTTATAATTTGTTCAGAGTTCCCAATTCTTTATATTGAGAAAATTTCCCATATGAGTGCATACTATATTTTTCAAAAATACAAGGATTATGCATTCTTGATAGGTTAGGAGGATAGGCCAGCCAGAGTGTAGTCAAAATTCCTACTTTGGGTAATCTGATCAGTAAAAATCTAAATGGAAGGACATCAGTAGTTTTGGCGGCAATCTAGACCAAAAGGGAGTTATTCCCCTATAAGAAAAAGAGAATTAGAAAAATGGGTCAGGGCCGGGCATGGTGGCTCGTGCCTGTAAGCTTCAGCCTATGAAGCAGCTGGGGCTAGGGATCGCGGTTCGAGTCCCGCCTGGGGCCCGTAGCGAGACCTAGTTCCAAAAAAAATAGCTGGGCGTGGTGGTGCGCACCTGTAATCCCAGCTACCTGGGAAGCTGAGGCTGGAGATTGCTTGAGTCCCTGGTACCCCGAGCAATGAGAGCCTCCGGTTCCACAGACATGCTGGTGCATGCCTGTAAGCGGCAGCCTAGGAAGCCACGGCCGGGGCCAAGGATCATGGTTCGAGTCCTGCGGGGGCCATGTAGTGAGAGACCTAGTTCCAAAAAAATACAGCTGGGCATGGTGGTGCACGCCTATAATCCCAGTTACCTGGGAAGCTGAGGTTGGGGATTGCTGAAGTCCATGGTACCCTAGGCATTGTGAGTTCCACAGGCAAAAATAGCAAGACCTAGTCTCAAAAAACAAAAAAAAGAAAAATGGGTCAGAATTTTAGTGTGTTGACTGGTGCATGGAAATAAATGTGTTTTGTACTTTTTCCTTCAGTGCCTGTTTGGAGTGGAGTGAATGTTGCTGGTGTCTCCCTGAAGAATCTGCACCCTCCCTTAGGAACCGATACCGATAAAGAACAGTGGAAAGAGGTTCACAAACAGGTGGTTGACAGGTAATAGAGATTTTGTAATTTGGCAATATGGAAGATTAAATTATTTTTATTCAAAAATTAAAAGTTGAATAGTACTTCCATTTGAGTATTTTGTTAGAGCAACTTGCTTTCTTTTCTTTTTAATTTTTTTTAAGAGACTAGGTCTCGCAGTTGCCCAGGGTAGTCTCAAACCCGCGGACTTAGGCAATACCTAGCCTAAGCCTCCCAAGTAGCTGGGATTACAGGCTCACGCCACTGCGCCCAGCTCATGTGGCTTCTTGATTTACTTGCTTATCTTTAATGTTATATTTTTTAAAAATCATCCACTTTGTTGCATATAGCTATAGTTACTTGCTTGACAACTATATAGCATCTCACTGTATGAGCATACCATAATTTATTCTCCTTTTTTGGAGAGCATGGGCTTGTCACCAGGTTTTTGCTATTACTGACAATGATGTTGTGAACATTCCAATACATAATATTCTGATATACATGGCAAGAGTTGTTTTTAGGTGATAATGCATTATTCACTATAAAACAAGTTTTCAATGAAAGCTTTATTTGCTTTCTCCCACCATTTTTTTTACCCTCCCTCACCCGACAGCGCTTATGAGGTGATCAAACTCAAAGGCTACACATCCTGGGCCATTGGATTATCTGTGGCAGATCTGGCAGAAAGTATAATGAAGAATCTAAGGCGGGTGCACCCAATTTCCACTATGATTAAGGTAGGACTATGTTGTAATAGGCTGTGCTTGAATGCCATTCTTGTTTTGTTTTTAAGGTTCTTATGAGAAGGCAATTAATTCATGTAATTGCCCAATTATTGACTTAAATGAAATAAATTAGTGCATCTGCAACTTTTTTTTCTTGAAAAAAAGAGCAATATGATTAATGTACACTAGTATTGTGTTTACCACAGATTTGTGTGATAACTTATGGACTGAAACTACTCAATTATGAATGAAGTCAACTTAATAAAACTTAATTAAGTTGAATTATTCCACTTCGGATGTAATAAAAATGTAAAAGTCATTGAAATAGCAAAGTTTCCAGTCTAAAAGAAAACATAAAATTATGCCATTATCCCTAGTACTTTCAGATTTGTATTGTAGTAACACTTTTGCAGAACATGAAAGTCTTAGGAGGCCTGGGAATGTATAGACAAAATATAAAATAGTTTCCATTTTGTCTTCAGGGTCTCTACGGAATAAAAGATGATGTCTTCCTCAGTGTTCCTTGCATCTTGGGACAGAATGGTATCTCAGATGTTGTGAAGGTGAATCTGACACCTGAGGAAGAAGCTCGTTTGAAGAAGAGTGCGGATACACTTTGGGGAATCCAAAAAGAGCTGCAGTTTTAAAGTCTTTAATATTGTACTACACCACTGTTTAGGTTGCAGCAGGATCTTAGTTGGAGATTGTGCATATTGTTTTTATCTGTTTTGTGCCTAACACAGTAATATTAAAACTGCGTGAAAAATAAACATCAATTTCCTAAAGTAGAAATAGCCATGATTCATAAAACCCTACAGCTATACCCTGAGGCTGGATGGTAGTCCTAAACTGGTTAGTGTAAAATAGTTCCTCCACTTTGGAAGTACTGCAGACAGTGTGCATATGCTGCAGCTATCCTTCAGACCAAATGTTTGTTAAGTAACTTCTGGGTCTCTTCAACAGCCAACACACCTAGTCCAATTTTTTTGTTTCCTCTTGTCAGTCACATCCTGGGATCCAATTTAGAAATCCAACATTGCATGTCTTGTGCGTTACTTTTCTAAACAATCATTTTGTGGAAGATGTATCAAAATGTGTACATTGCCATGTAATATAAAAAGAAAAGTCTACATATAAACAGTGTAACCAACTATTGGAGTGACATACCAATTAGAAAACAAATAAACCTTGAACAGTGACTGCTCTGTTGATTTGTTAATATTTGGCGTCATAGGATGTGAGGACGATCTGGCTGCGACATCCATCACCCCATTGATCGCCAGGGTTGATTCAGCTGATCTGACTGGCTGGTGGGTGTCCCTTTTTTTTTTTTTTTGAGACTAGGTCTCAAAAACCTAGTCTCACCTGGAACTGCAGGCTCACGTTGCCCCAGGTACCATGGACCAAAGCAGTCTCCAGCCTCAGCTTCCCAGGTAGCTGGGATTACAGGCATGCACCACCATGCCCAGCTGTTTTTTGGGACTAGGTCTCGCTGTGTTGCCCCAAGCAGGACTTGAACCACAATCGGTAGCCCCAGTCACTTCATAGGCTGAAGCTTACAGGCACCAGCCACTATGCCGGGCTGTATGTCCCCTTCTTCCCTCACCATTCCATGTGTGTTCCTCCGGAAGGCGCTAGGTCGAAGAGGACTGCCTTCCCCAAATAGAGACAGACTGGTCCAGGGTATACGAGTAGCTTCACTTCCCTGCTAGAACCTCCAAACAAGCTCTCAAGATTTGTAGTCATAAAGCTACCATTCATTGCATTATTAAGAATGATAAGTTTATTCTTAGGTAATCCTGCAGTGATTTTTTTTAGGAGCTATTTATTAATAACCAGAATTTAATATTAATTGCACTAAGGATATGGTTAGATTGTTTTGGTACCATTTCCATTTTAATATATAATCAGGGTACTATAAGGGATAACATAATTGTGCAAGTTGTAATTAGTCCTAGGATTCATGTAGCTAACATTCTGTATGTGAATGTAAAAAGCATTTGGCATCTGTACCCACGCAGTGATACATTGACTACAGGGTCACATGGATTTTTAAGAATATTTGTTCTCTAGAAACCAGTAACATTGTATTTAATTTCAAACCTGATGGTGGTTTACTCAAAAATTTTTTATGTTCTTTTCAAAATACTCTTTAACTTTTATATAGGCCTGAAGTTCAGACATCTAGAAGTTAAGTGGGACCATTTTATTGTCATCTGGTAGTATCTTTCCCAAAGTTTCCTTCTGAGACCTAGTTAATAAAAATTTGTGGTTAAAATACAAAAGGATAAAACCAATCATTTATTCTAGATGATTAGCTTATAATAGGGTTTGCTCTCTTAAGTTTTTTCTTAAAAACAGCCTGAAAAATAATTTGCATATGTAATTCACCTTTATAAAAATGTATAATTGAATGACTTTAGTATATTAACAGTCATTAAACTATCACCACTGTCTAATCTTAGCTCATTTTAATTACCCCAAGAATAAAACAACTTCTCCCCATAAGCTTTCATAAACTTTGAGATACCTTCAGTCCTTTAAAAAATGTATTTATTTTATATTGTTATAGCAGTCAATAAGGACTCAATTTTTGAGGAAGATGAATCTTTCCATAACTTTTCAAACCTGTTCTTTCGTAAAAATGTTCTGATTTCACCTTGTGCCTTCCTGCCCCATGTAAGGAATAGGCCAATCTGCAAGAAACCTGTGTTCCTGTTAGTAAGATATCTCAAGTTAGTCCTAAAAACCTTGGGAAGTAAGATTAATTAGGCCTTAGTCTATTGCGCTTCACAAAAATTGACGATGACGGAAGCAAATGGAATCTTCATAAATTGGACCTGCCATATTCTCTCTCTCACTGCTCTGTATGTGTGTGTGTGTTCACTAAAAACACATGTTGCCAAAATTAAATTACCAGATGTCCATACTTTTCAAAATTATTCGAAAAAATTATTTTTACACAACCTTGGTCATATTTATATAGTTATTGAACCCTTAGGTATGGCCCACCCCCCTTCTCTGCCCTTCCTCCAGTCACTCCAACTCCTCTCTCACTGCAAGTTGTTGGTCAATGCTTGGCCCACTGGTCTCTTCCTTTTCTGAAACAATGTCCTTTTCTTGGGTGAGGAACTGTACTCCTTGGGCATGTAGACCAGGCTGCTTAGATATCTAGGAATAACTCTGAGGGAGGTGTCCAGTTTGAGCACGTCAGGAACATCTTGTAGGGTAGGTGGCGCAATGTGCTGTGGTTCTCCAGGTTCCTCGATTGTGGCACTTCCTATGGTGGAGGAGATGGTCTCCTTTTCTCTAGACCTGTCCTTACTATACTTTGGTGGCTGTTGGAATATATAAAACAAACCTTTGACGGCCAGGCACGGTGGCTCGTGCTTGTAAGCTTCAGCCTATGAAGCGGCGGGGGCTTAGGGATCGTGGTTCGAGTTCCGCCTGGGGCACGTAGTGAGACCTAGTTTCAAAAAAATAGTTGGGCGTGGTGGCCCGCGCCTGTCATCCCAGCTACCTGGGAAGCTGAGGCTGGGGATTGCTTGAGTCTGTGGTACCCCGGGCAACAAGAGCCTGCTGTTCCACAGGCAAAAATAGCAAGACCTAGTCTCAAAAAAAAATAAATAAAACAAACCTTTGACCGCCTGTATTTTTACATTACTGCAATCAAACAGTACACTAAGTCATTTTGGATCACAATTACCCAGAGAGTCAACTCAGGAGGAGACCAAGCACCTGCCAATGTCCCTGCACCTTGGGCAGGTACGAATAAAGACCTTGTTCATTTAGACCAGTTTGGTCATGGCCACAAAGACACCTTCAGTGGCACCAGAGGCTTGAAGCAGATGTAGAGTTTGTATCTGGAGATTGTCCAGACCAGTAGCATCTCCCTTTCAACCCAATTATAAATGAGGTACAAGGGGTTGGGGTTCCTGTGGAAGAACACATGAAAGCAGCAGTTTGCCTCTCCTATGTACTCCAGAAGGCTCGGTTTTGGGGCTGGTGGTAGTTATGAAAAATGCCAGAAAAGAAATAAGAAAGATGTAGGAACATGATCGTAGTTGTCACTGACCCAGCGAAGTGCCATTTAATGAATCAACCTTGAGAAGCACTGGGGGAAGAACTTTTCCAAAGGAATAACAGCAAGTCCTGAGCCAAGAGTAAACATATAAAAGCTGCAAAGGAATGTGGTGAGAGTGTCTTGAGATGAACTTGAGAGTATAGGAAGTCAAATCCTGAGTATCTTTTAGATTGTGGTAAAAATTCAATGGAAAGCCATTGAAAGATTTCATTTATTTATTTATTTATTAGAGACTAGTTCTCACTATGTTGCCCAGGGTTGTCTTGAACCCGTGGACTCAAGTGATCCCTAGCCTCAGCCTCCCAGGTAGCTGGGATTACAGGTGTGTACCACCATTCCTGGCTTATTAAAAGGTCTTTTTTTTTTTTTTTTTGAGATTAGGTCTTGCTATTTTTGTCCATGGAACCTCAGGTTCACATTGCCTGGGGTACCACAGACTCAAGCAATCCCCAGCCTCAGCTTTCCAGGTAGCTGGGATGACAGGCACATGCCACCACGCCTAACTATATATTTTTTGGAACTAAGTCTTGCTACATGTCCCCGGTGGAACTTGAATTGTGATCCCTGGTCCCAGCCGCAGCTTCCTAGGCTGCCGTTTACAGGCATGCGCCACCATGGCTGGCCTTTTAAAAGGTCTTAAGCAATGTTATTGCATAATCTAAAATGATGTTTAAAAAGCAAGAAAGCAACAGAATATATGTCAGGAAATGGAAAATGGATGATGTGTCCCCTTCTGTGACAAAATCTTTTTTTTTTGACAAATTCTTTATGTAAATTTAAATCACTCTTAAAGAAGTAGACTTGGTCTTTCCTTTTTATTATTATGCTTTCTAAAAAGAATTTCAAACTTTATTTCATTACTGTGTTGTGAAGCTTATACAACTTCACAATACAGCATAATAATTTTTTTAAATTTCTGCAAATGCATGAATAAAGGCATGATAAGTGCATCAAAACATGTTCCTTAAAACTATAAATGACCGCTTATGGAGTCATGGCTAGGTCTGGGGATCGCGGTTCGAGACCCTCCTGGGGCAATACAGCAAGACCTAGTTCCCCAAAAAATAGCTGGGTGTGGTGGTGCACACCTGTAATCCCAGCTACCTGGGAAGCTGAGGCTGGGGATTGCTTGAGTCCGTGAAAAGTGTTCCTCAAACTCAGATCATTTCCAAGCCCATCTTTTTTTTTTTATTTTATTTTGAGACTAGGTCTCACTATTTGCCCGTGGAACCGCAGGCTCACGTTGCCCGGGGTAATACAGACTCAAGCAATACCCAGCCTCAGCTTCCCAGGTAGCTAGGATTACAGGCGCATGCCACCATGCCCAGTTATTTTTGGGACTAGGTCTCGCTGTGTTGCCCCAAGCGGGACTCGAACTGCAATCCCTAGCCCCAGCTGCTTCATAGGCTGAAGCTTACAGGCACGAGTCACCGAGCCCGGCTCTTTTTTTTTTTTTAGAGACTAGGTCTCACTATGTTGCCCATGGTTGTCTCAAACCCGCGAACTCAAGCGATCCCCAGCCTCAGTCTCCCAGGTAGCTGGGATTACAGGCCCGTGCCACCACGCCTGGCCAAGCCCACCCTTTTTGATTTAAATTCCTTTTATGCTTGAGGACCCCTTTCAGCCTGCCCTCTCAGAAAGAGGCACACCAGGTGGGCTCAGGCACTGAGTTCAGCAGAGGTTCTTCTCCAGTTGTCAGTCCTT
>PVHY01031318.1:0-12747 GCA_004024945.1 Uropsilus gracilis | reverse complement strand
CCCTTTTCCCTCTGGGCCGGACTTCGACCTCAGGACCCTACATTACATAACCCCAGTCTGCCCTGGTTACTTTTAGAGTAACCACTTTACTCTCAAAGGGGGGAACTGGCCTCAGGCTAGTTTTAGTCTCTGTTTTTCAGATGCAGGTATCTGCAATGCCCATATTCGGAACTGGGTTCATCTTTGGGTCCCGGCTTCAGATATATGGCTAAAGTGCTAACACTGCCATAATTTTAAAATTTATGTGTATGCAACTGTTTAAATGTAAAAAACATATTCCATTAATTTTCTATAAGAACTAGGATTGGAATTGATTGAAAACGAAACTATTAATTTTTCAAAGCATATCCTTTCACTTTTAAAGTACAACTCTTGAGGCAGCCGCCCCACAGCTGTATGCGCGCCCAGGTCCCCAGGTCCCTGGCCATCAGGGCTCCCTTGCCAGCGGGGAGCAAAGGGGGTCAAGGTTCCTGGGTAAGCCCCCTAAGTTGGGTGAGCCCCGGAGGGGCATGGGGTGGGGGAGGTGGCCCCACCCACCAGCGGACAGCTGCTTCACAGGGCAGCCATCTGCAGCTGGGATCAGCTGAGTCATGTTGCCCTCTGCTCCTAGCCCAAGGGAAGCATGGGAGGGCACAGGCTTAGCCATCTGGGCCTGGCCCCCACAGGGAGGTAACAGCGCACGGGCAAGGGGGGGGGCTTCCATTCCACTCTTACTCCAGCTAAACTTCAGAGGATCGAGAACATGTGCAACACAAACCCCAACATAGAACGGGTGAGGGACCATGCAAAAATCCAGCTGGACACAGCAGATGGACAACCAAGAGAACCAGTGCATGTGAGACAAGAGAAACAACTGTAGAGACATGATGTCACCATGTGCACTTACACGCTCATCGGGCCAAGAAGACCCAGGACTTCATTTTGGAGATGCCTTCAAGGAGAGCAACACACCCTCCTATACTACGGGAGAGGGGAGGATGACCAAAGATGGGGTAATCGGCCCATATCAAAACTGCAAACTGAGGCAGAGGAGATGATCTTCAAAGGCCATTCACAGACACCTGTATTCACAGAGAAACTTCTTCACCAACACTGGTTGGGGGCAAGACCCCCTAAATCTGACACCAGAGCCATAATGAAAAGCAGCAAAGCAATGGAGATGGGATTGGAGAAGACGGCCTGCAGCAAGAAAACATGGACAGATCACAAATGAATACAGACTGGTTGCCCAAAGCAAACTTAAGACTGAAAACCTACTAGCAAGGCTCGCCTGGTTCCAACAACACAGTCCCTCACCCAGTGAAAGGACATTGCCATAGGAAAGACTAATGGACGTAGCACAACTAGTAAACAACAAAGAGTGGAGTTTGAGAGAATGGAAGGGACACCAGAGGGAGGAGGGAGGGGAAGGTATCCCAAAAAAACACTTAGAGAGGTTGGGAGCTAAAGAACAAAATTAATTAATTAATTAAAAAATTAAAAAAATAAAGTACATCTCTTGTTTAGTTGGGGCTCAGGGCTCATGCCAAAGTGACAAATTTATTGTTTTGAATTAAAATTGCTTGAAAAACAGTCAAGACAGGATTTTTTTTCCTGACATAAATCTTTGTCACAACAGATACTTCCCGTATACCAGAAGGTAAGGAGACACCTTTTATTATCATAGATAAGGAATGCAGGATCTTATTTAGCTTGAGTAAATAATCTCGGCTTAGCTCACTAACCCAAAAACCTCTTTACTCTCAGTTCTCCCAGGTGTATTGCATGTCTGGCTAAAAGATATAAAAGTACTCTATGTTGTTGATTTCTCTGAATCTCCTTGTGACAGTTCCATATACATGAATTAATTTCTTTCCCCTATTAATCTGTCCTTTATATACAGAGTTGTCTCAGCTGAGAACCTAGAAGGGTTAAGAAAACAGCTTTTTTAAAACCTATACTTATTTGAAACAGCAATCAACACTTAAAGCTTTTTCAGAGAATTTGTAACAAAGCATCTAACTTGAATCTGTAATTTTGCTAGTTATCACACAATCAACCTGTAGATTGCACAAAATATTTAATTTAATTTAAGCATTAGTATAATAGCCAAGCTATGGAAGTAACCTAAGTGTCCTATGACAAATGAGTGGGTTAAGATATGGTACATATACACAATGGAGTAACTCTCAACTATTTAAAAAAAAAAAAAAAAAGATGCATTTCTGCCATTTGCAGACAACATAGGATGGAACTGGAGGGGATTAAGTAAAGCAAAATAATTCAGGAGAAAGAAAAATAAAGATGACTTCACTCTTGCAGAATATAAAAAGAAAAAGAACAATCCTAAACAAACGCTTGAAATCTAATAGCAGAACTGAGGCAACATGGCAAGAAGCAGGGACTGAGCAAAGGGGATGAGTAGACTACAGTGGAAGATTAATTTGTGCTCTGGTGGTGGGTACAGTGTGAGAACACACATCTATAGAGATGTGAAAGTGTACTACTGTAATATATTGCAACAGTGTTGCAAATCAACATTACCTCAATAAATGCAATTCAAAAACAGAAAAAATACAAAAACTATAAGTACTAGCTACATACACATAAATACATACGTATGTATACAAATATATGTACAATTAACCAGATCAGAATTCTACACATTCTGTGGCCCATGCAATCAAACAGAAGAAATAGTTCCTGTTTCTCACTCAGAATTTAATTTAGATCTACGGAACAAACACTACATTATATTTGGGAATCATAGTAACTGGTGAAACACTTGAAAGTAAAAAAAAAAAAAAAAAAAAAAAAAAAAAAAAAAAAAAAAAAAAAAAAAAAAAGGCAGTAAAAATTTGTCATAGAAGATGCTCAAATGTAAGTTTTCCCCTCTTTTGTCAAGGATTAGTTGACTATATATATGTGATTTTATTTCCAGACACTCAATTCTGTTCCATTGGTCTGCCTGTTGCTGTACAGTACCATGCTGTTTTAATTATTACGGCATTGTAGTATAACTTGAATACTACAAAGGAATTGTAGGGAATACTTAGGCCTCCATTCTCTTTTTTTGGCCAGGAGGCTTTTTGATATTCGAGGTCTTTTTTTTATTCCATATGAATTTGTGTAATTTTTGTTCTATCTCTTTAAAGAATATCATTGGAATTTTTATAGAGATTGCACTGAATCTGTAGATTGCTTTTGGAAGGATGGCCATTTTGACGATGTTAATTCTTTCACAAAGATATCCTCTTCAATAAATTGTGCTGGGAAAATTGGACTAAAACCTGCAAAAAAATGGACCAAGACAACATCTTCACATCATGTACAAAAACCAACTCAAAATGGATAAAAGACTTAAATGTCAGACCTGAAACTATAACATACATAGAGGAAAACTTGGGCAAAACCCTCCATGAATTACAATTCCCTTTCCGGACACATCTACAGATGGCAATAAAATGAAGGAAAACATAAACAGATGGGATTACATCAAACTAAAAAGCGTCTGTACAGCAAAAGAGACAACAGAAAAAACTAAAAGCAGCCCAACTGAATGGAAAAAAAATTTTGCCCTCCACAAGAGTGGTAAGGGCTTAATAATGATGACCCACAAGGAACTTACACACTAAACAAAAACACAAGAAGCCCAATCAAAAAAAAATGGGAAGAACTAAAAAGACACTTCTCCAAAAAGGAAATACAAATGGTCAACAGGCACATGAAAAATTGCTCAACGTCATTAGCAATCAGGGAAATGCAAATCAAAACCACAATGAGATTCCACCTTAAGCCAGTAAGAATGGCTCACATCAAAATAACAGGCAACAACAAGTGCTGGTGTGGATGTGGAGAGAAAGGAATACTCTTACACTGATGGTGGGAATGTAAACTGGTCCAGCCACTATGGAAAGCAGTGTGAAGGACCCTCAAAATAATAAAAACGGAACTACCATTTGACCCAGCAATCACTCTTCTGAGAATCTACCCAAAGGAGACCTCAATGTGGGTACAAAGGGACATCTGTGCTCGGATGTTTATTGCAGCACTTGCAATTTATAATTGCAAGGACATGGAAACAACCCCAATGTCCCGAAACAGATGAATGGATGAAAAACATGTAGTATATAGACACAATAGAATATTACTCATCGATTAAAAATGACAAATTTGATGAATTTATGGTAACATGGATGTACCTAGAAGAAATCATATTAGCAGAAACAAGTCAGAAAGAAAAAGATAGAAACCAAATAGTTTCACTAATATATGGACAACCAAAGAAAGTACACAATGGGAAGGGATGGGGGCGGACCAGTTGGAGCAGTCAGGGAAGGGAGGTGGTGGGTGACCCCTGGGAATTACAATGATGTGATATATATGTATGTAAATTATATTTTTTAAAAAGATGCTTGGTTTTTAGGTACCGTGACCATGCTTGACAAATTTAAGGAAAAACATGATCTAGATGAACTCAGTGAAAGTGTATTAAAAAGTGTGACATACAATACAAAACATTTGTTCTTCATCCCTGATTCTAGAAAGATCCTAAAGCCCAAGGAATTTCCTAAATGCTAAGAACAAAAAAGTGTCTTTTGCTGTGGCTTTCGTAAAGCACCTAAAGATGGGGGCAGGTTGCCAGGGGAATCAGCCATGTGATGAAACTCAGAATTTTCATATCCACATCCTCCTGATCTCCAGAAAGAGAAGTAGGAAACAGCTGCAACTGATCAATGATTTAATCAGTCATGCCTATGTAATGAAGCCTGGATAAAAAACAAGAAAGACGGAGTTCAGAGAGCTTTGATTTGGTGAAAACATGGAGATGCTGGAAGAGTGATACATCTACAAGGGGCATGGAAGCGCTGTGCCTTTTCCCCCAAATCATCTCCTATGCCTTTCTCCGTTTGGCTGTTCATGAGTTATCTTTTTATAATAAACCAATAACCTAGTTAAGCAAAATTTTTTCAGAGTTTTGCGTGTCACTCTAGCAAAATAATCAAACCCAAGGAATGAATTGGTAGAAGCTCATTTCTATAACTAGTTCAGAAGCACAAGTAACAAACTGAACCATAGTTGGCTTCTGAAGTGGAGGGGAGTTCTCTGGGACTTCCCCAAATCTGTGGAATCTGATGCTATTACTAAGTAGAAAATGTCAGAATTAAGGTGAATTCTAGAACACCTAAATGTTGCTGTCAGAGTACTGTATAGGGAAACACTACCCTATTCTCACTAAAACTTGGTCCTAGAAACAACCTTTAATGAGAAAAAGAGAGAATGTCAAAGAAGAGCTGCATTAGGAATTAACAGACCATAGAGTGAGAAGTGAGAGGGATAGAATATATTAAATGTGCAGTGACTGTAAGATCCAGAAGAACTGGGCCGGACATGGTGGCTCATGCCTGTAAGCGGCAGCCTAGGAAGCCATGGCCAGGGCCAGGGATTGCGGTTCAAGTTCCGCGGGGGCACGTAGCGAGACCTAGTTCCAAAAAAATATAGCTGGGTGTGGTGACACATGCCTGTAATCCCAGCTACCTGGGAAGCTGAGGCTGAGGACTGCTTGAGTTTGTGGTACCCCAGGCAACGTGAGCCTGCGGTTCCATGGGCAAAAATAGCAAGACATACTGTCCAAAAAAATAAAAATTAAAAAAAAAGATAGAAAACTTATCAGGAAATTAAGATGAAACAGCCAATGAAGTAGAAAGAAACTAAGTGAATGATATAGAAGCTAAGAGAAAAATATTTCAATGAGGAAGAACTGACAAAACCATAAAGAATGCTGCTGAGATAACACATTAAAGTAAGGTTGAAAAGTGATTATAAATATGGGAAAATTAAAATGAAATTTCAACTTGACAGGTGCTGTATCAGCAGAAAATGACAGAACAGCTAAAATAGGATGATTTTAGCAGTAAATGAGAGAGGGACCGTAAGAGCTGCTTTTTTTTTTGAAGACTAGGTCTCACTATTTTTGCCCATGGAACCGCAGGCTCACGTTGCCCAGGGTACCACAGACTCAAGCAATTCCCAGCCTCAACTTCCCAGGTAGCTGGGATTAGAGGCGTGCGCCACCATGCCCAGCTATATTTTGGGTCTAGGTCCTGCTATGTTGCCCCGAGTAGGATTCAAACCGCAATCCCTAGCCCCAGCAACTGCATAGGCTGAAACTTATAGGCACACGCCACCGTGCCCAGCTAAAATAGCTTTTTAGAGGAGTTTTACTCTACATTAAAAAAAAATGAGTAGAAACTGGACTAAAATCTAGAGTCAAACGTTTTTCTGACATTTTTGTTTTCTTTGGTACATTTTTCCTTTGTGGGCTCATGGGAATAAGCCCATGAAGAGTGAAGAACTAATGCGTTCAGAAGGAAAATATGCAACAGGGGATGTAATTAATAAAGTATCTTTATGGAAGAATGAAAGGCTAATACATTGCTAAAATGCAAGCAGTTTCTGTAAAGAATAAAAAAAGTTATTTTAAGCATGGGAAGCACAGTATCTACACACCTGATAATAAAGGCAAATTTCATGGTCCATACAAGTGAACTTTTACTCCATGACCACCTTCTTAGACCTTGTTTTAGCAGCATATTGTTATTTCTATGCCACATCTAAGAATTGTTTAATTTTAAAGTATAACCGCCAAGGAAGTCATTTACTGTATTATGAAAGGACTGTTAGTAACTTTCATTGCTAATATATTATTTAAATCCTTCCATATATTTTTAAATTAAAGCATTATTTTCAGAAATAAAGTACCATCAATTATAATCTTAACTTTACAAGTCTTCTCTAAAAATTCTCTACTGTTGCTTTTCTCCTTACAGAAAGAAATAATCAAAAGAACAACTCCTTAAAATGTAAAAACAAACAATAATAAACATTTAAAATGAGATGATCTTGGTTCATTGTAAATAAAAGGTTAACCTAGCATTTTGTTTTGCTACCAAAATATTTCCAAGAGGTGAATAATGTTAACTCAATAAAAATATAGTTTCCTAAACAAAAGCCTCTTTAAACTACAAGGCCAGGAATGTAGTTCAGTAATAAATCAAAAGTAAAATGACTATATCTTAGACATTTACTTTTACTTAGGCTATGTCAAGGCACGTTAGTCAGTTATGTGATGATCAGTCAAGACTGCAAGAATGAGTATGCTAACTACAGTTCTTTCCTGAATAAATCACACCCACAATGCAATTTTCCTGAGTACAATTTTCATTTTTATACACTGGAAGGAGAATATAAAGACACTTGCACTTCAGTATTTACTATTTGTCTACTATGTCTTTCTAAAGCATTCAAATTATTACAGAAACAACAGCTCACTTTTCAGAATAATTTCATTAGCATAGAAGATGATAAAATGATTATTATAGTATTATTAAAATAAACAGGTTTGAGAACAATTGGCTCTCCATGAGCATGCAATTCATCAACACCTGAATCTGTGTCTTCGTCAGAGACAACATACGCTCCTCAGTAGCCATTTCAGCTGTCTCTCTTAATAATGGATCCAGATTCTCAACACCAAATTACATTTACAGTAACAGGAAAAGTAAGTCCTATGTATAATTCTAAATAGAAAAAGATTTTCAGCTAATACGGGAAGTGAATATGGACTAATAACTAGCATACCACATGATCTTTCAAAACAGTCCATTAGAAGTGAGGGTCAGATTTTCATTTTATTTTAAATAGGCTAAAATACAAAATACAATACAAGGTGAAGCAAGAGTGGCAGAAATTAAAAAGGTTCAGAACTAGCCTCCCCAAACTCTGCCATTTGACAAATGGATTATTTTGAGTTGAAGACAAGACCCACCAGACTCGAGAAAACTTTTACCTCTTTCTTAATTACGTAGGAAATTTTCGGTTTAGATAGCAAACCCTGTCCATAAAGAGAATTATTACCAGAAATAACTTTTTATAACCTCTCTGAATGGTAGGACAAACATCTAATTGCCAAATGTGATCTAAACACCTATAAATGAGCCCTCCCTCCTCTGAAGTCCTAGACTGCCATCCTGTTCCTTGGCTCAAGATGTCATCAAACTTGCTTTTGTTGATCTCTGGACCCTTTGTGTGTATGTAGGTTCCCATAATATACAAAATTAAAATTGCTTTTCTATTAATTGTCTCATATGATTTAATTATTAGACCAGCTGAAAGAACCCTGAGAGTAAAGGAAAAGTTTCCCTCCTTATGTAACGCAACAAGAATCTTTTATATAGATGCCCATATATGTACATTCATGTGTGCACACACATGTATCAATGTAAAATTTATTTCTAACAGTGTTTCAGAGTATTAAAATAGTGTTGGATGTTAACTAAACATTTTGCAACATACATATAGAGGAAATCATTTTTCTGAACACAAAAATGTTATATGCCATACATTGTTATATGCCAATTATATCGCAACTGAAAGAATGCAAAGCAACCCTAGAAAATTTTTCTTCTAATGCACAATAATGCCTGAGGATCACTGTGTTAAAGCAACTTCTCAATGATTACCTCCCTTTAGAATCTTCAAGTGAACTTGCTGGAAACAAATTCCTAAGCATCACTCTCAAAGACTCTTAGTTTATGAGGTCAAGGGTCATACCCAAGAATCTGAATTCTCACATTCTCAGGTGATGATGATACAGCTGATCACAAACGATACTTTGAGTAATATGTTATCGCTACTCACCTATATACATATGAGTCAGTCATAAATAAACTCAGGTAATAAATCATTGCACCCAAAGAGATTTAAAATGACTCATCAATTTCTTAGCAGACAGTAGAATTTCCTCCATAAAATCTCCACCAAGTGGACAACCAAGTCCCATGAATTAACGAAGAAAGAGGAGTATTTTCTCAAGGAGTCATAACTAAAAATTACTGCTTTCTTCTCATTTTCATTTAAATATTATTACTATAAAACTATTAAAGTATGCCATTATTCACTCTACAGTCAGTGAGATTCTATCCATACAGAGATTTAT
The DNA here is from genome assembly GCA_004024945.1 of Uropsilus gracilis. NCBI lineage: Eukaryota > Metazoa > Chordata > Mammalia > Eulipotyphla > Talpidae > Uropsilus > Uropsilus gracilis. The sequence continues at coordinate 3,770 of PVHY01031318.1, read as the reverse complement.
TTACATAACTAACTTGTTCCCAGAAGGAAAATGAATTTAAAAACAATGGAATACTCAGAACAATCTAATTTTATAAGTTGTTAAAAGTGACTAGCAAATGCTGACAACGGACACATCTCAGAAATAAGTCACCTTGAGCCACTCTGACTAGTCTACTTACTTGTACACTATTTTAAGGCTAAAAAATAAGGTTTTGAAACATGGAACAGATAAACCATATGCTCATCACTATGAGGACAACTAATGTAAAAACAACACACTTTACTTTTTTGAACATTCACTGATATTTATAGTGTTGAAAGCAATAATCAAAACCAGAGGTATCTATAAAAAAAAAAAAAAACAGGTTATCTATAAACTGATACATTTCCTGTGTGCCTAAAAACTCCAGGATCTATTAAAACTGAAGCACATTACTGCAACATAGTGTCATATTATGGTACTTTAAAACATTTACATAGATCTACCTCTGTGGTAATCCATAGCAGGTCGAACCCCCTTCCCCCAGGACTGCATGTCCAGGAACCTCTGGTGGGATAGAGGTGCCAGCATGATCCCCAGCACCACCCAGCAACGGGAGGGGGTGGGGGTGCTGCCCATGGAATGTGACCTGGGTAGGGGGGGATTTCCCTCCACAGATCCCAAGCCCTGCTGGGGGCGGGCATGTAGGGGAAGGGTGGGGGCGGAGGTTGGGGCATGGCCCCACCCCTTCTCTGGACTTACTTAACACTCTAGCCAGTCCCCACCAGGAACAAGAGAAACACTAATGAACCAACTTTAGACAGAGGAGGATGAACAACAACAACAAAAAGTCCTGAAACACCCATCTCCTGCGCAGGACCAATGAGGGGCACAGAGGAAGTCAAGAGATAAAGGACTGAATATTTAACCATACCAAGGACTCATCAAAAGCTACACTAATATGGTCACTGGTGCTCGGAAGCCAAAATCAGGGAGCAAAGAAACCGGCAACAAGAACATGTTACCCCTCCCATACCACGGTGGGAGGAAGGCCACAGAATCGTGGCAGAGCCCCAGGGGGTAGCGGCAAATGGAGAGGACACAATCTGGACTAACCCCGCGCACTAATGTCTCGCTCCACAAGGAACTTGCTTACTAACAACAACTGGGAGACTGACTCTCTATGCCAGAGTCCAGCAAAATGGCAAAGAAGCAGCAACACAGACCTAAAACCAAAATGGAGGAGACAACCAACAAGAAGGATGAAACACTGAGTGGCTCCAAAGGAGTCGGAGAGAAAACATACCACAAAGCCAAGAATCAAAATCTAAACAACACGACTGACTGAGACCCAGAAACCCAGATCCTTGCCTGGGAAAAAGAAAATGCTTCAGGAAAGAAAGAGACCTATGGGCTAAAACATGATCGAATAAGCAACAGCCAAGAGAGGAGTTGGTGGGACCAGAGTTGGGACGGGGAGGGACGGGGACAAGGGGATAACAATAATGTAAAATGAATAAATAGACAAATTTAAATAAAACATTTACATGTTTATCATATTTCAATACTTAAGAGGGCATATTACATTTATAAGCAAAATAAAATAAAATTTTAATAAGAACAGCATGATTTATGCTAAGTCTCAGAAGCACAATGCCAGAGATAGGAGATATATTCAAGTGTGACCAAATATGCAAGCCCACAATGTCCTGCTATTTATTCCCCTTTTAGCTCCAAATTCTGTAACACTTTCTTATAAAACTTTTAATTTTCATCTTTTCTCCCTTCTTAACACACTAGATTTAGCTAGTACGCCACTCTGTTCAAATAAAGAAGTGCCTGCTTTTTATACTATCTGTTATAACCAGGAAAATAACTTTTTTAAAGGAGCTTTAAAATCAAAGAAATTGAGTAACTTGCACATCTCCTCCCCCACCATGCTATCAGTAAATTTATAACTTTTGTTACTCTTTTGAATGCATACACAACTCTACCAGTTCACATTATTTGCAACAATGGTCAACGGCAATTTCATTAAAAAAAAGGAAAAATTATGCTTCAAAATTCTTATCTACAGTAGACTGGCTGATGGCTGGCCCAAGTGCAGTGGTGTTTACAACTACAGTAGACTGGCTGAAGGGCTATTTCTGAGTTGCCCCACAGTTGAGAATGATTTTTACAAAAAAGAAAGGAAGAGGAGAAAAGAGAGGTAAGGAAGAGTAGAGGAAGGGGGGGAGGGGAGAAAGGAGGATAAGGCAAAGATATGAGAGACCACATTTGTTTGACAAATTCAACAATCTAAATACTATCTGGCTCTTTACAAAAAAGTATGCTGACCCCTGATCAATAATAATAATTCTGAGAGTAGTTAACACAGTATAATTGCAATATGCTAGAGAAACATACTGAATATATAGGCCTAGAAAATTACTAAGGACAATTATACCAGGCAATTACTGCTTAGGACTCCTGCTTAGGACAAGAGAACTATTTCTAAGCTCAAAGCAATTTAGAATACAAACACTGTAAAGCAAGCATCGCTACAATCCACTCATGAGAAAACCCAAGTTCCTTTCCACACCTGGTGAAGTACTGAGACCACAATTACTACTTGGTGGGAGTAAATTTATAAACTGAACAAAATATATGAAACAAATATAATCAGAGTATAAACCATAAGCAATATTAAGATCTGTGATCTCTGAGGAAACAATAAGGTGGCTGACCTTGGTTTTCTGCCTAGAAACATTTAGTAAAACCCACTACACAAAGAGGGAAAACTCCAACTCAATTAAGGCACACCAGTCCCAACACACTGTAGATACAAGAGATGGAGAAAGTGAAGGCACCTGTTATTTGTAACAAATTACCACGGAGAAAAAAATACACATTAAAAGCACACAGGAAATTTCTGGTTGAAAAGTAATCTGCATTGAGATAGTGGGAAAGATTAAGGTTGTGTGAGGTGAAGGGGTATATGCTACCTCTAATACATTTCACTTTATTTTCTGTGAACCTGAAAAAGTGAAAATTAAGGTCTATTTAAAGGGGTTTTGTCAAACACCTAGAAGAATCTGTGGAGGGCTCTGGAAAGTTACATGTTACAGTAATGGTAAATTAACTAAAAAGTACACCGTATAGTTACTTTAACAAGATTGAAAATCAAATGGGGGGGGAGGGGGGACAAGCTCACCTAAAGTAAATTTCATTTCTCTGCCAGTAATTAACAGAACAGATAATCAGAGTATCATTGAAAATACAAAAGACCCTAAAAAAGATGTTTCAATCAACCTGATCTAGTGCAAATCATGACAAAGTGGAACTTATCTCACAAATGCAAGGTGGATTTAATATTCAAAATAAGTTTACCACATTAACACATAAAGGAAAAAAATCAGCATTCACAGGAAATGAGGAGGCCATTTCACAAAATTTTACAATCATTGATGAAAATCATTTTCAACAAACTGTTAAATGAAGGTCCTCAATCTAAGAGAGCATCAAAAATGACTGGAAAGATAAGCTGGAAACTTTTTTTTTTTAATCTTTATATTAAAATAGTAGGGCTTGGTGGCACATGCCTGTAAGCGGCAGCCTAGGAAACCATGGCGGGGACCAGGGATGGCAGTTCTAGTCCTACTGGGGGAACATAGCAAGTCCAAGTCCCCAAAAAAAATAGCTGGGCGTGGTGGCACGCGCCTGTAACCCCATGTACCTGGGAAACTGAGGTTGGGATTGATTGAGTTTGTGGTACCCTGGGCAATGTAAACCTGAGGTTCCACGAGCAAAAAATAACAAGACCTAGGATT